>JALJCO010013238.1:0-10000 GCA_023101725.1 Atherinomorus stipes
AGAGAAACTTTCTATGCATCTCATTTTACCGGTTAACCCTTGATTCTTCTTCTCATTAACTCTCTCTTCCTTCCCGTCTCCTACACCTCCCCGTAATCTTTTTTTCTCTTTCATAATAATTTTCTCTTTTCTCATCTACTTTGCCATGCTAACTCTCCTTCCATCATATTACCTCTCCTCTTTTCCTACTGTTTCTATAAGTATCAGAGGAAGTAGGAGGAGGTTATAGAGAGAACAGAGAGCTGAGGGAGAGGGCAGATCAAGAGTTAAACTAAATAAAAGAAAGATATACAAGAACAGGATAATAGTTACAGATTAAAAGACAATTAGCAAGGAAGGTGTTGGGTAGTTAGGAAAGGGAAGAGAAAAAAGATAAGCGAGGAAGAAAAGAAGATAAGAAGAAGAGAAAAAAAGAAAATATAAGAAAAAAAAAGAAGATAAAAAAGAAAAAAAAAGATAAGAAGAAGAAGAAAAGAAGATAAGCGAGGGGGGAAGCGATAAGAAAGCAAGATAATGGCTACGTCCAACACCTCAGTTATCCTTGTTAGTGAGGGTGTAGCGGAAACAGGCCAGTAAGGGTAATTAGAAGTGTGAAGTATGTGGATTTTAGCGAAGGCGAAAGACAATTTAGAAGCTGTCGATGGTCTTTTAGCTGGTATTAACTGTAATCTACTAGTGAGGAAGAGCATGGCCAAGATGGAGGAGGAGGAGGAGGAGGGAGGAGGAATAGGAAGAAGGGGACACAGGAACATAAGAATAACAGATGCCTAAGGACCTACCAGTTTATAGTAAGTCTATCTATTATACATTATCGGCTGACTGGAGACTCTAAGCGTGGTAGAAGAGGAGAGAACAGAATAATGAAGAAAAGGAACATAGGACCATAGGAAGGACAGATACTAGAAGACCTGCTTGTTGCATTACAGCCACCAACTGGAGACTGCGCATGTGGTAGGAGAGGACAAAAATAGAAGAAATGGAGAAGAGGGAGTAGAAGAAGGAGGAGAAGGAGGAGAGGTTAAAATGAAGAGATGAGAGAGTATTTTAATTTTTTAGCTCATTTTACGTTCGGTTCATCTTCCTGTTCCCTTTCTTGCCTCTATTCCTTCCAGTATGTTTGAGTGGGATTCTTCTTCTTCTTCTTCGTCGTCTTCTTCTTCTTTTCTTCTTGTGTTATAATTTTTGTAGTTATATTTCTTTTCAACTTCCTAACTTCCCTTTGAAAGTCCATGCCATTGTTTTCTCGGCTAGAAGTGAGAGTAGTGGGGGGTAGCCTTCACCTATACTATACTTGCTCTCTCCCCTCAGTGTAGATGTAGCGTGTAGCCCCAGAGGCAGCCTCGTTGGGCCCGCTAGGGTTATTGCTGTCTGTTCTTTCTTTATAACATCTTAGTAGTCCTCCATCTCCTCCTCCAGTGCTCCCCCCTTCCTCCCTTCTCCTCCTCTTGCAGCCTCCGCCAATATCCTCTAAATCTATAAGGTGTCTTCCCCCCCTCAAATCTATATGTGTCTTCTCCCCCTCTCTTTTGTCTCCGTCACTCCATCTCCTTTTTATTTCCCTCTCTTTCACTTTTATCTCCACATCCCTCACCGTCTCCTCCCTCCTCCTCCTTTTCTTTCCTTCATCTTTATTTCTCTCCACCCTCTACTCCGCCTTCTCTCTTTCCCTTTCCCTCCTTCTCTCTCTCTCTCTTGTTCCGTTCCTGCTTTTCTATTTGGCTTGCATTTCTCACATTCTTCTTTTTTTTTTCATTTCTCTTAGTTTCATTGTGGTTTATCTTTGTTTTGTGGAGACTTGCCTGGTTTCTGTCCTTTTATATGTGTGTGTGTGTGTGTGTGTGTGTGTGTGTGTCTGTCCTCCTCAGACCAGCTCAGAGGTCTCTGTGCTCCTCAGACCAGCTCTGAGGTCTCTGTCCTCCTCAGACCAGCTCCGAGGTCTCTGAGATCCTCAGACTTTAGCTCTGAGGTCTCTGAGATCCTTGGACCAGCTCTGAGGTCTCTGAGATCCTCAGACTTCAGCTCAGAGGTCTCTGAGATCCTCAGACTTCAGTTTCATGTCTTCAGGAGATTTCTGTGCTTTTTCCAGCTGTGATGTTTCTGGATACTCATGACGTTTCCACTCTCTCTCTTCCGGACCTTTCTATGCTCTCTTTCTCTAGCTGAGACACTGGATCAGCCTCTTCGGTAGGGTAGGACCAGGTCTTCCTCCTTGTGTGTGTGTGTGTTTGGATTTAGTCCCGTTTGTCGTCGGTGTTTCTGTCTCTCCTCTATGTTCAAAGCAAACTGGAGCCACTGAGACCAGATCAGACTGGACCTGACGCAGGCTGCAGGGGCGGAGCTACGGGGGTGGCCACGGCCACCCCTGACCAATCACTGGCCACCCCCACGCTTTAACTGGGTGGCACTCATGCAGTTACAGAGACCCCAAGCTGCTTCCAAACCATATTCCCTTCTTATTTTAGACACTAGCTTCCCCATACAGCTGGATCTCTGGCCACCCCAGAGAACAATTTCTGGCTCCGCCACTGGACTCAGACTACACTCTGGTCTGGACCTCGGTCTGGTCTGGACCTCGGTCTGGTCTGGACCTCGGGTCTTCAGTTTGCAGTAAAGTCGATGTGGTTTCTCAGATTCGATCTGGTTTCCCTCCTAACATCATCATCCTCCTTCTTTCCGGCAGATTCCACCACCAGCGATTCAGTTAGGTCGAAGGTGAGCACACATGTCCTGCTTCCATCATTCCGCTTTGGGAAATTTGAGGAATAACTTTTTGGGATTTTCATCTTCCAGGTTTCATCAGGCTCCAAAAAAGACCTGAACCCCAGGGACTTTCTCCCCAAGTCCCTCATCTCTGCTGTGACCCGCAAACGGAAAAAATGTCTCAGCACCCACATTCCGGACAGCAGCGGTGACGAGGACTCGGAACAGGACCCGGTCAGAACCAGCAACTATGGCGACCAGGACTCGGAGCAGGACCCGGTCAGAACCAGCATCTACGGCCACCAGGACTCGGAGCCGGACCCGGTCAGAACCAGCATCTACGGCCACCAGGACTCGGAGCCGGACCCGGTCAGAACCAGCATCTACGGCAAACAGGACTCGGAGCTGGACCCGGTCAGAACCAGCATCTACGGCGACCAGGACTCGGAGCAGGACCCGGTCAGAACCAGCAACTACGGCAAACAGGACTCGGAGCTGGACCCGGTCAGAACCAGCAACTACGGCGACCAGGACTCGGAGCAGGACCCGGTCAGAACCAGCATCTACGGCAAACAGGACTCGGAGCTGGACCCGGTCAGAACCAGCAACTACGGCGACCAGGACTCGGAGCCGGACCCGGTCAGAACCAGCATCTACGGCAAACAGGACTCGGAGCTGGACCCGGTCAGAACCAGCAACTACGGCGACCAGGACTCGGAGCAGGACCCGGTCAGAACCAGCATCTACGGCCACCAGGACTCGGAGCCGGACCCGGTCAGAACCAGCATCTACGGCGACCAGGACTCGGAGCAGGACCCGGTCAGAACCAGCATCTACGGCGACCAGGACTCGGAGCAGGACCCGGTCAGAACCAGCATTTATGGCGACGAGGGGGGGAAATCTGTGGGAGCTTGCATAAAGACTTCCCAAAGGGGGGGCGGGCGGAGAACTGGTATCCCGGGTCAGCATCTTCGTCCCAACAGTTTCCTCTGTTCCCACCAACAGACCCCGAGCCTCACAGCTCACCCCCCTCCCCACAGTAGGAACCAGAATCCAGCCAGAGGACGCCCCCCCGTGCCCTTCTGGATCTCCCCCTCCAGGCCCCCCCACCTGTACCAGCCCTCTAGCTGGACCCAGCAGCCCGACTGGAACCGGTTTGCTCCAGTTCGCTGTAGGAAGAGCAGAGGAGGCCGGATGAGGACCATGTCCATGAACCTGGACCTGGAGGGGGGGGCTGAGGACAGACGCTGGAAAACCGACAAGGTGGAGGTCATCAGAGTCCCTGGGGGAGGTCTGGGATCCGCAGCAGGTCCGGGGACCGGGAAGCACCCCTCCCTCCCCTCCCCTTCCTCAGGATGGGCGGATCAGAGCTCCACCGTGGTCCTGAGGAGACCGGCGCTGGACCCCCGGGACAAGACCAGAGCATGGCGTCGGCACACGGTGGTGGTCTGAAGTCCCGTTTCTGCTCCCTTACGTACGTAAATGGCAACGTCGGCTTCCCGCGTCGCCCTGCGTGGCTGCCTTCCTATTTCCTGCGTCTTCTGCGTTCCCGCGGTTCATAAACCAGTTTGTCCGCTCGGCGGCAGCGCTGCCGTCCCTGTGACGTACGACGTCTGTACGACGATGTGATGTCGTACAGACCAAATGCGATTTGGGTGTCAAAAATGCGCCTGACGCCCAAAGTTGGACGCTGAGTCACTAAAAAGTCAGACGCTTGATTCCCAGCGTCTTGACGCCCCCGACGCGCCTCGGGAGGAGCCCCTCCTTTCTCTTTTTCCTGTCACCGGTCTGTCTGCACCATGGCAGATGCAGGAGAGAGAGCGGCTCGGCTTTATGTGATAAACAAAGCTAGGGAACGTCGTCGTCGGGCGTCTCTGCTCCGTCTCTGCTTCACCAGATGATTCCAGGTGTTCTGACTGTGATGAGTTTCACCATTTACTCCAGGAGCTGCTGGCGAGCGGCGCTTTCAACAATCTGATCCGGCCCAGTTTAACGTCCCGCTGTCCCGATGCGGGGCAGTATTATCAGCCCATTACATCCCATCAGGACAGCAGGTCATCAAACCACCGTTCAGACACCGGGACCGGACACAGATCACAGTTTATCCTCCTCTGTCTGCAGAGAGAGGAGGTTCCCCTGGTTCTTCTGGGTGTTTCCATCCTGTCAGAAAATGTGTGTCTGCATTATGACATTGAGTTGTTCTGATTTGTTGACACCCCGCGTCAAGACGCCAAAGTACAGATTGTCCAACTCCGGCGTCTGCTGCCCATGATGCGCATAACGCGCGTCAATCGCTCAAAATCTCAAAACTCACCCGACGCACACAACGCGCCGCAGGGTTTTTGACGCTTCCTCGACGCGCGTCGGGCATTAACTTTGCATGTAAACCTGATGCCCAAATCGCGTTTGGTGTGTCGCCATCTTGTGGCGCCGCCGTTGCCTGGGGAACGAGTCCCACTTACCTTGTATCTGCCGAAATGGAAAGCGGCGTAAATATCTGGATTTACAACGTTGGACAGTCGTCTAAGGTCATGATAACCTGTAGGTATGTTATCCAGAGATCTTTAAAGTATTCTGACATGTTCATCCCTAGAAACTGGCTTTAATGACAAGTCACACTGGAATAAAACGCACATCTCATGATTACTTATCAAAGGTTAAAAAACTAAACTCTTTCAAAAGTGGTTCCTTTTCTATTTTATCACATCTTTGGCTTTTGGTATTGTTTAAGGACTGTACAGACCACGTAGCTTCACATGTCCTGCAGATGAAACTACAGGGAGTGCAGAATTATTAGGCAAATGAGTATTTTGACCACATCATCCTCTTTATGCATGTTGTCTTACTCCAAGCTGTATAGGCCCAAAGCCTACTACCAATTAAGCATATCAGCTGATCTACATCTCTGTAATCAGAAGGGGTGTGGTCTAATCACATCAACACACTATATCAGGTGTATTAGGCAAACATAATTATTAGGCAACTTCCTCTCCTTTGGCAAAATGGGTCAGAAGAGGAACTTGACAGGCTCCAAAAAGTAAAAAATAGTGAGATATCTTGCAGAGGGATGCAGCACTCTTAAACTTGCCAAGCTTCTGAAGCGTGATCATCCAACAATCAAGCGTTTCATTCAAAATAGTCAACAGGGTCGCAAGAAACGTGTGGAAAAACCAAGGCGCAAAATAACTGCCCATGAACTGAGAAAAGTCAAGCGTGCAGCTGCCAAGATGCCACTTGCCAGCAGTTTTGCCATATTTCAGAGCTGCAACATCACTGGAGTGCCCAAAAGCACAAAGTGTGCAATACTCAGAGACATGGCCAAGGTAAGAAAGTCTGAAAAACCACCACCACTGAACAAGACACACAAGCTGAAACGTCAAGACTGGGCCAAGAAATATCTCAAGACTGATTTTTCTAAGGTTTTATGGACTGATGAAATGAGAGGGAGTCATGATGGGCCAGATGGATGGGCCCGTGGCTGGATCAGTAAAGGGCAGAGAGCTCCAGTCCCACTCAGACGCCAGCAAGGTGGAGGTGGGGTACTGGTATGGGCTGGTATCATCAAAGATGAGCTTGTGGGGCCTTTTCGGGTTGAGGATGGAGTCAAGCTCAACTCCCAGTCCTACTGCCAGTTTCTGGAAGACACCTTCTTCAAGCCAGTCCAGAGGCTCTGCCCCCGATGTCCACGTGATGCTGCAGAGGCGTGTCAGCCAAGACAGCCCCATAGCATCCAGAGCCTTAAGAAACTCCGGGCGGATCTCATCCACCCCAGGGGCCTGGCCACCGAGGAGCTTTTTGACTACCTCGGTGACCTCAGCCCCAGTGACATTAGAGTTCACCCCTGAGTCCCCAAACTCTGCTTCCTCCTCGGAAGACGTGTTGGTGGGATTGAGGAGGTCTTCGAAGTATTCCTTCCACCGGCCCACAATGTCCCGAGTCGAGGTCAGCAGCCCCCCATCCCCACTGTACACAGTGTTGACGGTGCACTGCTTCCCCCTCCTGAGCCGCCGGATGGTGGACCAGAAACGCCTCGAAGCCGTCCGGAAGTCGTTCTCCATGGCCTCACCGAACTCCTCCCATGTCCGAGTTTTTGCCTCAGCGACCGCCAGAGCCGCGCTCCGCTTGGCCCACCGATACCTGTCAGCTGCCTCAGGAGTCCCACAGGCCAGGAAGGCCCGGTAGGACTCCTTCAGTTCCACAGGCCAGGAAGGCCCGGTAGGACTCCTTCTTCAGCTTGACGGCATCCCTCACCGCTGGTGTCCACCAGCGAGTACGGGGGGTCACCGCCACGACAGGCACCGACAACCTTACAGCCACAGCTCCGACTAGCAGCCTCAGCAATAAAGGTGCGGAACATAGCCCATTCCGACTCGATGTCCCCCACCTCCCTCGGAACATGGGTGAAGCTCTCCCAGAGGTGGGAGTTAAAGCTCTCCCTGACAGGGGACTCAGCCAGACGTTCCCAGCAGACCCTCATCACACGTTTGGGCCTGCCAGGTCTGACCGGCAACCTCCCCCACCATCTGAGCCCACTCACCACCAGGTGGTGATCAGTGGACAGCTCCGCCCCTCTCTTCACCCGAGTGTCCAGGATAAGGGGCCGCAAGTCCGATGACACGACTACGAAGTCGATCATGGAACTGCGGCCTAAGGTGTCCTGATGCCAGGTGTAAATGTGGACACTCTTATGCCTGAACATGGTGTTCGTTATTGACAATCCATGACGAGCACAGAAGTCCAACAACAAAACACCACTCGGGTTCAGATCAGGGGGGCCATTCCTCCCGATCACGCCCCTCCAGGTCTCACTGTTGTTGCCCACGTGAGCATTGAAGTCCCCCAGCAGAACAATGGAGTCCCCGGAGGGCGCGCTTTCCAACACGCCGTCCAGGGACTCCAGAAAGGGTGGGTACTCTGAACTGCAGTTCGGTGCATAGGCACAAACAACAGTCAGGACCCGTACCCCCACCCGGAGGCGGAGGGAGGCTACCCTTTCGCCCACTGGGGTGAACGCACAGGCGGCGAGCCGGGGGGCAATGAGTATGCCCACACCCGCTCACCGCCTCTCGCCGGGAGCAACTCCAGAGTGGAACAAGGTCCAGCCCCTCTCGAGGATGGTGTTCCCAGAGCACGAGCTGTGCGTGGAGGTGAGTCCAACTATATCTAGTCGGAACCGCTCGACCTCACGCACCAGCTCAGGCTCCTTTCCAACCAGAGAGGTGACGTGGAACGTCCCTAGAGCTAGCTTCTGCAGCCGGGGGTCGGACCACCAGGGTCTTCCCCGCCCTCGGCCGCCGCCCAACTCACATTGCACCCGACCCCTATGGCCCCTCTCGCGGGTGGTGGGTCCACAAGAAGGGGGGCCCATGTCGTCCTTTCGGGCTGAGCCCAACCGGGCCCCATGAGCAAAAGCCCAGCCACCAGGCGCTCGCCTCCGTGCCCTACCTCCGGGCCTGGCTCCAGAGGGGGGCCCCGGTGACCCGCGTCCGGGCGAGGGACACGTGGCTCCATTGCTGTCTGTCTCAGCCTCCCTGGTAAAGTCTATTCAGGGGTACTGGAGAGGAGGGTCCGTCGGATAGTGGAACCTCGGATTGAGGAGGAGCAGTGTGGTTTTCGTCCTGGTCGTGGAACAGTGGACCAGCTCTACACCCTCTTCAGGATCCTGGAGGGGGCATGGGAGTTCTCCAACCAGTATATGTGCTTTGTGGACTTGGAGAAGGCGTTCGATCGTGTCCCCCGGGGATTCCTGTGGGGGGTGCTCCGGGAGTACGGGATGCCGGACCCCCTTGTTGGAGCTGTCCGGTCCCTGTACGACCGGTGCCAGAGCTTGGTCCACATTTCTGGCTGTAGGTCGAATCCATTCCCGGTGAGAGTCGGACTCCGCCAAGGCTGCCCTTTATCGCCGATCCTGTTCATAACCTTTATGGACAGGATTTCAAGGTGCAGCTGAGGTGTTGAGGAGATCCGGTTTGGTGGCCTCAGGATTGGGTCTCTGCTGTTTGCAGATGACGTGGTTCTGTTGGCGTCATCGGGCCGTGATCTCCGGCTCTCGCTGGGGCGATTTGCAGCCGAGTGTGAAGCAGCCGGGATGAGAATCAGCACCTCCAAATGCGAGACCATGGTCCTCGCCTGGAAAAGGGTGGAGTGTTCCCTCCGGGTCGGGAGTGAGGTCCTGCCCCAGGTGGAGGAGTTTAAGTATCTCGGGATCTTGTTCACGAGTGAGAGAAAAATGGAGCGGGAGATGGACAGACGGATCGGTGCGGCGTCTGCAGTGATGCGGACTCTGCATCGGTCCGTCGTGGTGAAGAAGGAGCTGAGCCAGAAGGCGAAGCTCTCGATTTACCGTCCATCTACGTTCCTACCCTCACCTATGGCCATGAGCTGTGGGTCATGACCGAAAGAACGAGATCGCGGTTACAAGCGGCCGAAATGAGTTTCTTCCGCAGGGGGGCCGGGCTCTCCCTTAGAGATGGGGGAAGGAGCTCGGTCATCCGGGAGGGACTCAAAGTAGAGCCGCTGCTCCTCCGTATAGAGAGGAGCCAATGAGGAGGCTCGGGCATCTGGTTAGGATGCCTCCTGGACGCCTCCCTGGGGAGGTGTTCCAGGCACGTCCCACCGGGACCAGACCCAGGGGAGACCCAGGACACGCTGGAGGGACTACGTCTCCCGGCTGGCCTGGGAACGCCTCGGGATCCCCCCGGATGAGCTGGCGGCTGTGGCCGGGGTGAGGGAAGTCTGGGCTTCCCTGCTTAGGCAGCTGCCCCTGCGACCCGATCCCGGATAAGCAGAAGAAGACAGTACGGTACGGTACCTTCTTCAAGCAGTGGTACAGGAAGAAGTCCGCATCCTTCAAGAAAAACATGATTTTCATGCAGGACAATGCTCCATCACACGCATCCAAGTACTCCACAGCGTGGCTGCAAGAAAGGGTCTAAAAGAAGAAAAACTAATGACATGGCCGCCTTGTTCACCTGATCTGAACCCCATAGAGAACCTGTGGTCCCTCATCAAATGTGAGATTTACAAGGAGGGAAAACAGTCCACCTCTCTGAACATTGTCAGTGTGTTCAGACCAGGCACGATTTGGGCGTCAAAATCGCGCCTGACGCCCAAAGTTGGACGCTTGGTCACTAAAAAGTCAGACACTTGATTTCCAGCGTCTTGACGCCCTGACGCGCGGTGAGAGTTGTCCAGCCAAGCAGCGCTCGCCGCGCCGTGGGAGGAGCCTCTCCTTTCTCTTTTTCCTTTCACCGGTCTGTCTGCACCATGGCAGGTGCAGGAGAGAGAGCCGCTCGGCTTA
>JALJCO010013238.1:15000-38952 GCA_023101725.1 Atherinomorus stipes
CTGTGATGAAGTGATCAGACTCCACTGGTTTTGGTCGTAAAGTTTAGGTGGGCCAAATTCTCGGATGAGTCCAAGTCGGGCAGGAACTCCTCACACAGACTCAGCAGGATGTCAGGATCCAGTTTTTATTGTGAACTTGTGCTTCAGTTTCAGACATCTCCCCTCATTCATTGTTCAGTCCAGCCGACAGGAGTCGGGTCAGAGAGAAACACCATGAGAAACCCGAAGACTGCGACCCGAGGGTCACGTACATTCACGGACACGTTAGCAATCAGCAGAACTCTGTCAGAAGATTCATTAAGACATTCTGCATATTTACAGATGCAAGAAACAGAGAAGAAGGTGAAGGTGCATTTTGATCTAACGTGGATGATGTCATCACTTCAACTTTTAATAAAAACACCATCTTTAATCTCAGGTTTGTTCAGATAAAGGTTTTGCTGTAGTGAGTGAACAGATCAGGTCCGATCCTTCCTCTGAGCAGATGACCTCGTCACGTTTCCGTCCTCCAGGGATCGTCTCACGAGGACGAGCGGCTCCTCTGGTGGGCTTTCTTCAGGAGGTAGACCAGACCCTGGGCCACAAACGGCCACAGCAGGAGCAGCAGGACGGTCGGCCCCGAGCCGTCCAGCGGCCACCACGCCTCCTCCTGAGGTGGTGGAGAGACAAGGAACGTGTCAGTGGAAAAGACCAGTCTGGGTTCTGGTCTAATCAGATCTGGGGGGACTGATGGGATAAAGGAATAGTTCACCCACAGAATGATGGACTGTGGAGCACTTTTTACAGGGTTCCCACACGTTTTAACAAGTTAAATTTAAGACTTTTTAAGACCTTTAAGGCCAGTTGGAACAAAATTTAATGTCAATTTCACGGCCACACAGGCAGAAACGCAGATCTCTACGTTTACAAAAATAATGTAATAAAAATAAAATAACAGCAACTTTTGGCCATCATCATCTACGTCCATCATCGGTACCCGTTTGAAACACGATGTTAACGCAAACCTCAGGCTGACAGGCGACGGCTGTGCAAAGACCCGCCCTGATCTCTTCCTGATTGGCTGATATAAAGTCTCTGTCAAGATTTTATTGGTTGGGATAAACATGTGGATCTGTTTTGTTTTGTGTTTGTTTTTTTGCACTCTCATTTTTCTAAGTGATGGAAATCTGTCAGAGCTTCAGACAATTTAAGACCACAACTGTCACTGACCACTAGTCTCTCAAATGCAGCCGGAGATCTAAACAGTAGAACATGGTACGTCCCCGACACGCGTCCATGCAAATTCACAACACTACAGACGCCGCAACAGACCAGATCACGAGTTCTTTCTCGCTTTCCAAAGAGAGAGAGAAGAGAGAGAGACCCCCCCCCCCCAAAAAAAGAAACCCCCCATACTGCACATATTAATATTGTTGCCATCTTCATCATAAGCATCAGTACTGCTGACACCCTCAACATCAGCAAACATCCAAAAAGAGTGATCCGACATTTGATTTGCATTTATCACATACTGGAGATATGTCGGGATAAAATCTGTGTCGTGAAGCTGGAGCATTAAAAACGCTGAATCGCTCTGAACTGGATGAACTTCTGCCTGCGATGAAGCAACTACGAACCAGAGAAAGAGCCTGTTTCCATCGTTGTTTTGGTACGTAGCTCTTTCTCCCATGCTTCTTCTTCTACGCTTGCATTATCGGCAGAGTAGGCGCTGAACGCCGCGGCTTCCGTGGTGTCGAGAACTCGCATGAACGCGCGTCGGGGAAGTGCGACGTTCTACGGTTTAGACTATAGAAATTGGAATACTGACACGTTTTTAAGGACTTTTATGGACCTTTATGGTTCAGTCACTGGTGAACTCCATTATATGAAAGTTGGGGGAAAACAACCCCCCCCCCCCGATCTCCAGCTGCATTTGAGATATTAAAAACGTGCTCCAGAGTCTTGCTCACCATGAGGGTGAGGAGAAGATGAAGGACCATCATTCTGTGGGTGTACTGTTCCTTTAAAGGTATATGCCACCTCTGGGGGAAACTTTGACCTGTCTGGACCTGATCTCCTGCAGCCTGTCTGAAACCACATCCCCGCGGCTACAAGGCCGGCACCAGTCGCCGTGGTCTCAGAAGACTGCTGGCTTATGGAAGAGGAAACCCCCTTCATCTCCATGGAAACCAGGTCCTTCATCATTCATGCCCGAGTCTCTGTCCCACAGACAGACGTCTCTGTAACCAGCAGAGTCTCTGCTTCATATGACCACAGATCAACCCAGACAGACTTTTTAGGGCGATAGCGATATTTTCTCATCAGCCAATAGCCGATATAACCTGCTGATATTTGGGGCCGATACTGCATTACCAGTATCAGCCACGTGTAGTATACCAGCACTCCCAAGATTTTCAGTTTCTCCCTCCATCCATCCATCCATTCATCCATCCATCCATCCATCCATCCCTCCATCCATTTATCCATCCATCCATCCCTCCATCCATTTATCCATCCATCCATCCATCCATCCATTTATCCATCCATCCATCCATCCATCCATCCATTTATCCATCCATCCATCCCTCCATCCATTTATCCATCCATCCATCCATCCATCATCCATCCATCCATCCATCCATCCATCATCCATCCATCCATCCATCCATCCATCCATCCATTTATCCATCCATCCATCTCCATCCATCCTCATCCATCCATCCATCCATCCATCCATCCATCCATTTATCCATCCATCCATCCATCATCCATCCATCCATCATCCATCCATCCATCCATCCATCCATTTATCCATCCATCCATCCATCCATCCATCCATTTATCCATCCATCCATCCATCCATCCATCCCTCCATCCATTTATCCATCCATCCATCCCTCCATCCATTTATCCATCCATCCATCCATCCATCCATTTATCCATCCATCCATCCATCCATCCATCCATCCATCCATCCATTTATCCATCCATCCATCCATCCATCATCCATCCATCCATCCATCCATCATCCATCCATCCATCCATCCATCATCCATCATCCATCCATCCATCCATCCATCCATCCATCCATTTATCCATCCATCCATTTATCCATCCATCCATCCATTTATCCATCCATCCATCCATCCATCCATCCATCCATCCATCCATCCATTTATCCATCCATCCATCCATCCATCCATCCATCCATTTATCCATCCATCCATCCATCCATCCATCCATCATCCATCCATCCATCCATCCATCCATCCATCCATCCATCCATCATCCATCCATCCATCATCCATCCATCCATCCATCCATCATCCATCCATCCATCCATCCATCCATCCATTTATCCATCCATCCATCCATCCATCATCCACCCATCCATCCATCCATCCATCCATTTATCCATCCATCCATCCATCCATCCATCATCCATCCATCCATCCATCCATTTATCCATCCATCCATTTATCCATCCATCCATCCATCCATCATCCATCCATCCATCCATCCATTTATCCATCCATCCATCCATCCATCATCCACCCATCCATCCATCCATTTATCCATCTATCCATCCATCCATCATCCATCCATCCATCCATCCATCCATTTATCCATCCATCCATCCATCCATCATCCACCCATCCATCCATCCATCCATCCATCCATCCATCCATCCATTTATCCATCCATCCATCCATCCATCCATCCATCCATCCATCCATTTATCCATCCATCCATCCATCCATCATCCACCCATCCATCCATCCATCCATCCATCCATCCATCCATCCATCCATTTATCCATCCATCCATCCACCCATCCATCCATCCATCCATCCATCCATCCATCCATCCATTTATCCATCCATCCATCCATCCATCCATCCATCCATCATCCATCCATCCATCCATCCATTTATCCATCCATCCATCCATCCATCATCCATCCATCCATCCATCCATTTATCCATCTATCCATCCATCCATCATCCATCCATCCATCCATCCATCCATTTATCCATCCATCCATCCATCCATCATCCACCCATCCATCCATCCATCCATCCATCCATCCATCCATCCATCCATTTATCCATCCATCCATCCATTTATCCATCCATCATCCATCCATCCATCCATCCATCCCATTATGATTTCTACAACTGTACAAACACAGTAACAGGTTACTGTACCATTTTCCATATTTTTAATACTTGAGGTGGAAAACTTCTCATAGATCATACATCAGGCCTGTTTCCATGACAACACTGAGGCAGTAGGAGTCTTGCTGCCTTCTGACCTGTCTTTTACACGGTAACAGAGTTTTGGGGGGTCAAAGCGCAAATATGGGCCTGAAATATGGCCTGTCTGATGTATGGGTCGGTCCCTGTGCCTGCTCTGTTTGCTGGCTTCCTTCCATCCTCAGACGTCTGCCAGCTCCTCCGTCATCCTCCCATCCTGTCATCCTGTCATCCTGCCATCCTGTCATCCTGCCATCCTGTTCTGCCTCCTCCCTATGTTCTGTTCTGCCTCTGTCTCTGCCTCTGTCTCCTGCCTCCTCCCATATGTCTCTGTCTCCTGTCTCTGTCTCCTGTCTTGTTCCTGTCTCCTCCCTCTGCCTCTGTCTCTGCCTCTGTCTCTGTCTCCTGCCTCCTGTCTCCTGCTCCTGTCTCCTGCCTCCTCCCATATGTTCCTGTCTCTGTCTCCTGTCTCCTGTCTTGTCTCTGTCTCCTCCCTCCTGCCTCCTGTCATATGTCTCTGTCTCCTCCCATATGTCTCTGTCTCTGTCTCCTGCCTCCTGTCTCCTGCCTCCTCCCATATGTCATCTGTCTCCTGTCTCCTGTCATCCTGTCATATGTCTCTGTCTCCTCCCATCCTGCCATCCTGTCATATGTCTCCTGCCTCCTCCCATATGTCATTGTCATCCTGTCTCTGTCATCCTGTCATATGTTTGTTCCTCCTCTGCCTCTGTTTGTTCCTGCCTCCTCCCATATGTTTGTTTGCCTTGTTTGCCTCCTGTCTCTGCCTCCTCCCATATGTCTTGTCTTGTTCTGTCTCTGTTATGTTTGTCTCCTCCCTCCTGCCATCCTGTCTCCTGCCTCCTGTCATCCTGCCTCCTCCCATATGTCATCCTGTCATCCTGTCATCCTGTCATCCTGCCATCCTGCCATCCTGTCATCCTGCCATCCTGCCATCCTGTCATCCTGCCATCCTCCCATATGTCATCCTGTCATCCTGCCATCCTGTCATCCTGCCATCCTGTCTCCTGCCATCCTCCCATCATGTCTCCTGTCATCCTGTCATCCTGTCATCCTGTCATATGTCATCCTGTCTCCTCCCATCCTGCCATCCTGTCATCCTGTCATCCTGTCATCCTGCCATCCTCCCATATGTCATCCTGTCATCCTGTCATCCTGTCATCCTGCCATCCTGCCATCCTGCCATCCTGCCATCCTGCCATCCTGCCATCCTGTCATCCTGCCATGATGTCATCTGTTCCTGTCTTGTTCCTGCCATTGTTCTGTCATCCTGTCATCCTGCCATCCTGCCATGAGTCATCCTGTCATCCTGTATCCTGTCATCCTGCATCATGTCATCCTGTCATCCTGTCATCCTGCCATCCTGCCATCCGCCATCCTCCCATGGTCATCCTGTCATCCTGTCTCTGTATCCTGCCATCCTGCCATCCTGTCATCCTGCCTCCTGCCTCCTCCATATGTCATCCTGCCATCCTGTCTCCTCCCATATGTCATCCTGTCATCC
The DNA here is from genome assembly GCA_023101725.1 of Atherinomorus stipes. Lineage (NCBI taxonomy): Eukaryota > Metazoa > Chordata > Actinopteri > Atheriniformes > Atherinidae > Atherinomorus > Atherinomorus stipes. Next base: position 20,758 of record JALJCO010013238.1, read on the forward strand.
TGTCATCCTGTCATCCTGCCATCCTGCCATCCTGTCTTGTTTGTTCTGCCTCTGCCTCCTGCCTCCTGTTTGTCTCTGCCTCTGTATATGTCTCTGTTCTGCCTCTGCCTCTGCCTCCTCCCTCCTCCCTCCTGTTCTGTTCTGCCTCTGCCTTGTTCCTGTTCTGCTCTGTCTCTGCCTCTGCCTCTGCCTTGCCTCCTCCTCCTGTCTCTGCCTCCTCCCTCCTCCCTCTGTCATCCTGTTCCTGCCTTGTCTCCTGCCTCCTCCCTCCTCCCATCTGTCTCCTGCCTCCTGCCATCCTCCCATCCTGTATCCTGTCATCCTGCCATCTGCCATCCTGCCATCCTGTCATCCTGTCTCCTGCCATCCTGCCATCCTGTCATCCTGCCTCCTCCCATCCTCCCTCCTGTCATCCTGCCTCCTGCCATCCTCCCATCCTGTCTCCTGTCTCCTGCCATCCTGTCATCCTGCCATCCTCCCATCCTCCCATCCTGTCATCCTGCCATCCTGCCATCCTCCCATCCTGTCATCCTGTCATCCTGCCATCCTGCCATCCTGCCATCCTGTCATCCTGTCATCCTGCCATCCTGCCATCCTGTCATCCTGCCATCCTCCCATCCTCCCATCCTCCCATCCTGTCATCCTGTCATCCTGCCATCCTGCCATCCTGCCATCCTGTCATCCTGTCATCCTGCCATCCTGCCATCCTGTCATCCTGCCATCCTCCCATCCTCCCATCCTGTCATCCTGTCATCCTGCCATCCTGCCATCCTGCCATCCTGTCATCCTGTCATCCTGTCATCCTGCCATCCTGTCATCCTCCGTCATCCTCCGTCATCCTGCCATCCTGCCATCCTGCCATCCTGCCATCCTGTCATCCTGTCATCCTCCGTCATCCTCCGTCATCCTGTCATCCTGTCATCCTGCCATCCTCCCATCCTGCCATCCTGTCATCCTGTCATCATGCCATCCTGTCATCCTGTCATCCTGCCACCCTGTCATCCTCCCATCCTGCCATCCTGTCATCCTGTCATCCTGCCATCCTGTCATCCTGTCATCCTGTCATCCTCCCATCCTGTCATCCTGCCATCCTGTCATCCTGTCATCCTCCCATCCTGCCATCCTCCCATCCTGTCATCCTCCCATCCTGTCATCCTGCCATCCTGTCATCCTGTCATCCTGTCATCCTGTCATCCTGCCATCCTGTCATCCTGCCATCCTGTCATCCTGTCATCCTGTCATCCTCCCATCCTGTCATCCTGCCATCCTGTCATCCTGTCATCCTGCCATCCTGCCATCCTGTCATCCTGTCATCCTCCCATCCTGTCATCCTGCCATCCTGTCATCCTGCCATCCTGCCATCCTGTCATCCTGCCATCCTGTCATCCTGTCATCCTGTCATCCTGTCATCCTGCCATCCTGTCATCCTGCCATCCTGTCATCCTGTCATCCTGTCATCCTGCCATCCTCCCATCCTGTCATCCTGTCATCCTGCCATCCTGTCATCCTGTCATCCTGCCATCCTGCCATCCTGTCATCCTGTCATCCTGTCATCCTGCCATCCTGTCATCCTGTCATCCTGTCATCCTGCCATCCTGTCATCCTGCCATCCTGTCATCCTGTCATCCTGTCATCCTGCCATCCTCCCATCCTGTCATCCTGTCATCCTGCCATCCTGTCATCCTGTCATCCTGCCATCCTGCCATCCTGCCATCCTGTCATCCTGTCATCCTGTCATCCTGTCATCCTGTCATCCTGTCATCCTGTCATCCTGCCATCCTGTCATCCTGCCATCCTGTCATCCTGTCATCCTGTCATCCTCCCATCCTGTCATCCTGCCATCCTGTCATCCTGTCATCCTGCCATCCTGTCATCCTGCCATCCTGTCATCCTGCCATCCTGTCATCCTGCCATCCTGTCATCCTGCCATCCTGTCATCCTGTCATCCTGTCATCCTGTCATCCTGCCATCCTGTCATCCTGCCATCCTGTCATCCTGCCATCCTGTCATCCTGCCATCCTGTCATCCTGTCATCCTGTCATCCTCCCATCCTGCCATCCTGTCATCCTGCCATCCTGCCATCCTCCCATCCTGTCATCCTGTCATCCTGCCATCCTCCCATCCTGTCATCCTGTCATCCTCCCATCCTGTCATCCTGCCATCCTGCCATCCTGCCATCCTGTCATCCTGTCATCCTGTCATCCTGTCATCCTCCCATCCTGTCATCCTGCCATCCTGCCATCCTGCCATCCTGTCATCCTGTCATCCTGTCATCCTGTCATCCTGCCATCCTGTTATCCTGCCATCCTGTCATCCTGCCATCCTGTCATCCTGCCATCCTGTCATCCTCCCATCCTGTCATCCTGCCATCCTCCCATCCTGTCATCCTGTCATCCTGCCATCCTGTCATCCTGCCATCCTGTCATCCTGCCATCCTGTCATCCTGTCATCCTGTCATCCTCCCATCCTGCCATCCTGTCATCCTGCCATCCTGTCATCCTCCCATCCTGTCATCCTGTCATCCTGTCATCCTGTCATCCTGCCATCCTGTCATCCTGCCATCCTGTCATCCTCCCATCCTGCCATCCTCCCATCCTGTCATCCTGCCATCCTGTCATCCTCCCATCCTGTCATCCTGTCATCCTGTCATCCTCCGTCATCCTCCCATCCTGCCATCCTGTCATCCTGTCATCCTGCCATCCTGCCATCCTGCCATCCTGCCATCCTGTCATCCTGTCATCCTGCCATCCTGTCATCCTGTCATCCTGTCATCCTGCCATCCTGCCATCCTGTCATCCTGTCATCCTGTCATCCTGCCATCCTGTCATCCTGTCATCCTGCCATCCTGTCATCCTGTCATCCTGCCATCCTGCCATCCTGTCATCCTGTCATCCTGCCATCCTGCCATCCTGTCATCCTGCCATCCTGCCATCCTGCCATCCTGTCATCCTGTCATCCTGCCATCCTGCCATCCTGTCATCCTGTCATCCTGCCATCCTGCCATCCTGTCATTCTGCCATCCTGCCATCCTGTCATCCTGCCATCCTGTCATCCTGCCATCCTGTCATTCTGCCATCCTGCCATCCTGTCATCCTGTCATCCTGCCATCCTGCCATCCTGTCATCCTGTCATCCTGTCATTCTGCCATCCTGCCATCCTGTCATCCTGTCATCCTGCCATCCTGTCATCCTGCCATCCTGTCATCCTGCCATCCTGTCATCCTGCCATCCTGTCATCCTGCCATCCTGTCATTCTGCCATCCTGCCATCCTGCCATCCTGCCATCCTGTCATCCTGCCATCCTGCCATCCTGCCATCCTGCCATCCTGTCATCCTGTCATTCTGCCATCCTGCCATCCTGTCATCCTCCCATCCTGTCATCCTGTCATCCTGCCATCCTGCCATCCTGCCATCCTGTCATCCTGCCATCCTGCCATCCTGTCATCCTGCCATCCTGTCATCCTGCCATCCTGTCATCCTGTCATCCTGTCATCCTGTCATCCTCCGTCATCCTGTCATCCTGCCATCCTGTCATCCTGCCATCCTGCCATCCTGTCATCCTGTCATCCTGTCATCCTGTCATCCTCCGCCATCCTGCCATCCTGTCATCCTGCCATCCTGTCATCCTGCCATCCTGTCATCCTGTCATTCTGCCATCCTGTCATCCTGTCATTCTGCCATCCTGCCATCCTGTCATCCTCCCATCCTGTCATCCTGTCATCCTGCCATCCTGCCATCCTGTCATCCTGTCATCCTGCCATCCTGTCATCCTGCCATCCTGTCATCCTGCCATCCTGCCATCCTGCCATCCTGTCATCCTGCCATCTTGTCATCCTGCCATCCTGCCATCCTGTCATCCTGTCATCCTGCCATCCTGCCATCCTGCCATCCTGCCATCCTGTCATCCTGTCATTCTGCCATCCTGCCATCCTGTCATCCTCCCATCCTGTCATCCTGTCATCCTGCCATCCTGCCATCCTGCCATCCTGTCATCCTGCCATCCTGCCATCCTGTCATCCTGCCATCCTGTCATCCTGCCATCCTGTCATCCTGTCATCCTGTCATCCTGTCATCCTCCGTCATCCTGTCATCCTGCCATCCTGTCATCCTGCCATCCTGCCATCCTGTCATCCTGTCATCCTGTCATCCTGTCATCCTGCCATCCTGCCATCCTGCCATCCTGTCATCCTGTCATCCTGCCATCCTGTCATCCTGCCATTCTGCCATCCTGCCATCCTGTCATCCTGTCATCCTGTCATCCTGCCATCCTGTCATCCTGTCATCCTGTCATCCTGTCATCCTCCGCCATCCTGTCATCCTGCCATTCTGCCATCCTGCCATCCTGTCATCCTGTCATCCTGTCATCCTGCCATCCTGCCATCCTGCCATCCTGTCATCCTCCGTCATCCTGTCATCCTGTCATCCTCCGCCATCCTGTCATCCTGCCATTCTGCCATCCTGCCATCCTGCCATCCTGTCATCCTGTCATCCTGTCATCCTGCCATCCTGTCATCCTGTCATCCTGTCATCCTGTCATCCTCCGCCATCCTGTCATCCTGCCATTCTGCCATCCTGCCATCCTGTCATCCTGTCATCCTGCCATCCTGCCATCCTGTCATCCTCCGTCATCCTCCGTCATCCTCCGTCATCCTGTCATCCTGCCATCCTGTCATCCTGCCATCCTGTCATCCTGCCATCCTGTCATCCTCCCATCCTGTCATCCTGTCATCCTGCCATCCTGCCATCCTGCCATCCTGTCATCCTGCCATCCTGCCATCCTGTCATCCTGTCATCCTGTCATCCTGCCATCCTGTCATCCTGTCATCCTGCCATCCTGCCATCCTGTCATCCTGTCATCCTGCCATCCTGCCATCCTGTCATCCTCCGTCATCCTCCGTCATCCTGTCATCCTGCCATCCTGTCATCCTGTCATCCTGCCATCCTGTCATCCTGTCATCCTCCGTCATCCTCCGTCATCCTGCCATCCTGTCATCCTGTCATCCTGTCATCCTGCCATCCTGCCATCCTGCCATCCTGCCATCCTGTCATCCTGTCATCCTGTCATCCTCCGTCATCCTCCGTCATCCTGTCATCCTGCCATCCTGCCATCCTGTCATCCTGCCATTCTGCCATCCTGTCATCCTGTCATCCTGTCATCCTGTCATCCTCCGTCATCCTCCGTCATCCTGCCATCCTGCCATCCTGCCATCCTGCCATCCTGTCATCCTGTCATCCTGTCATCCTGCCATTCTGCCATCCTGCCATCCTGCCATCCTGTCATCCTCCGTCATCCTCCGTCATCCTGTCATCCTGCCATCCTGTCATCCTGTCATCCTGCCATTCTGCCATCCTGCCATCCTGCCATCCTGTCATCCTCCGTCATCCTCCGTCATCCTGTCATCCTGCCATCCTGTCATCCTGTCATCCTGCCATTCTGCCATCCTGCCATCCTGTCATCCTGTCATCCTCCGTCATCCTCCGTCATCCTGTCATCCTGCCATCCTGTCATCCTGCCATCCTGCCATCCTGTCATCCTGTCATCCTGCCATCCTGTCATCCTGTCATCCTGTCATCCTGCCATCCTGTCATCCTCCGTCATCCTGTCATCCTGCCATCCTGTCATCCTGTCATCCTGTCATCCTGTCATCCTCCGTCATCCTCCGTCATCCTGTCATCCTGCCATCCTGCCATCCTGTCATCCTGTCATCCTGTCATCCTGCCATTCTGCCATCCTGCCATCCTGCCATCCTGTCATCCTGTCATCCTGTCATTCTGCCATCCTGCCATCCTGTCATCCTGTCATCCTCCGTCATCCTCCGTCATCCTGCCATCCTGTCATCCTGTCATCCTGTCATCCTGCCATCCTGTCATCCTGCCATCCTCCGTCATCCTGTCATCCTGCCATCCTGTCATCCTGTCATCCTGTCATCCTGTCATCCTGTCATCCTGTCATCCTGCCATCCTGTCATCCTGTCATCCTGCCATCCTGCCATCCTGTCATCCTGCCATCCTGTCATCCTCCCATCCTGTCATCCTGTCATCCTGTCATCCTGCCATCCTGTCATCCTGTCATCCTGTCATCCTGCCATTCTGCCATCCTGCCATCCTGCCATCCTGCCATCCTGTCATCCTCCGTCATCCTCCGTCATCCTGTCATCCTGCCATCCTGTCATCCTGTCATCCTGTCATCCTGCCTCTGCCATCCTGCCATCCTGCCATCCTGCCATCCTGTCATCCTGTCATCCTCCGTCATCCTCCGTCATCCTGTCATCCTGCCTCCTGTCATCCTGTCATCCTGTCATCCTGCCATCCTGTCTCCGTCATCCTGTCATCCTGCCATCCTGCCATCCTGCCATCCTGTCATCCTGTCATCCTGTCATCCTGCCATCCTGCCATCCTGTCATCCTCCGTCATCCTCCGTCATCCTGTCATCCTGCCCTCCTGCCATCCTCCATCCTGTCATCCTGTCATCCTGTCATCCTGCCATCCTGCCATCCTGTCATCCTCCGTCATCCTCCGTCATCCTGCCATCCTGCCATCCTGCCATCCTGTCATCCTGTCATCCTGTCATCCTGTCATCCTGTCATCCTGTCATCCTGCCATCCTGTCTCCTGTCTCCTCCGTCATCCTGCCATCCTGCCATCCTGCCATCCCTGTCATCCTCCGTCATCCTCCGTCATCCTGCCATCCTGCCATCCTGCCATCCTGTCATCCTGCCATCCTGCCATCCTGCCATCCTGCCATCCTGTCATCCTCCGTCATCCTGCCATCCTGCCATCCTGCCATCCTGTCATCCTGTCATCCTGTCATCCTGTCTCCTGCCATCCTGCCATCCTGTCTCCTCCGTCATCCTCGTCATCCTGCCATCCTGCCATCCTGCCATCCTGTCATCCTGTCATCCTGTCATCCTGTCATCCTGCCATCCTGCCATCCTGTCATCCTCCGTCATCCTCCGTCATCCTGTCATCCTGCCATCCTGCCATCCTGCCATCCTGTCATCCTGTCATCCTGTCATCCTGCCATCCTGCCATCCTGTCATCCTCCGTCATCCTCCGTCATCCTGCCATCCTGCCATCCTGCCATCCTGCCATCCTGTCATCCTGTCATCCTCCGTCATCCTCCGTCTCCTGTCTCCTGCCTCCTGTCTCCTGTCTCCTGTCATCCTGCCATCCTGTCATCCTGTCATCCTGTCATCCTGCCATCCTGCCATCCTGCCATCCTGTCATCCTGCCATCCTGCCATCCTGTCATCCTGTCATCCTGTCATCCTGCCATCCTGCCATCCTGCCATCCTGTCATCCTGCCATCATGTCATCCTGTCATCCTGTCATCCTGCCATCCTGTCATCCTGTCATCCTGTCATCCTGTCATCCTGCCATCCTGCCATCCTGTCATCCTGCCATCCTGTCATCCTGCCATCCTGCCATCCTGTCATCCTGTCATCCTGTCATCCTGCCATCCTGCCATCCTGTCATCCTGTCATCCTGCCATTCTGTCATCCTGCCATCCTGCCATCCTGTCATCCTCCGTCTCCTCCGTCATCCTGTCATCCTGTCATCCTGTCATCCTGCCATCCTGCCATCCTGCCATCCTGTCATCCTGTCATCCTCCGTCATCCTCCGTCATCCTGTCATCCTGCCATCCTGCCATCCTGTCATCCTGTCATCCTGTCATCCTGTCATCCTGTCATCCTGCCATCCTGTCATCCTGTCATCCTGCCATCCTGCCATCCTGCCATCCTGTCATCCTGTCATCCTGTCATCCTGTCATCCTGTCATCCTGCCATCCTGTCATCCTGTCATCCTGTCATCCTGCCATCCTGCCATCCTGCCATCCTGTCATCCTGCCATCCTGTCATCCTGCCATCCTGTCATCCTGCCATCCTGTCATCCTGCCATCCTGCCATCCTGTCATCCTGTCATCCTGCCATCCTGCCATCCTGTCATCCTGTCATCCTGCCATCCTGCCATCCTGCCATCCTGTCTCCCCATCCTGCCATCCTGTCATCCTGCCATCCTGCCATCCTGTCATCCTGTCATCCTGCCATCCTGTCATCCTGCCATCCTGCCATCCTGCCATCCTGCCATCCTGCCATCCTGCCATCCTGTCATCCTGCCATCCTGCCATCCTGTCATCCTGCCATCCTGCCATCCTGTCATCCTGTCCTTCATCCTGCCATCCTGCCATCTTGTCATCCTGCCATCCTGCCATCCTGCCATCCTGCCATCCTGTCATCCTGCCATCCTGTCATCCTGCCATCCTGCCATCCCGTCATCCTGCCATCCCACAGGAGCGTGTGCAGGTGAACTTACCTGTGAGGCGGCGGTGCACTGCAGACACGGCCTCCACTCTGAGCCCTGGACCTGTGGGACATCAGCAGGTGAGATCATGCCAGCTGAAGGTGCCCCCCCCCCCCCCCCGCTGCTGGACTCACGTGCGCGGCCGTGAGCCTCTCCACCACCTCCAGCCGCTCCATCACGCTCCTCATGTCCTCTCTCAGCCTCCGTAGGGCCAGAATGATCTGCTGCTGCAGGTGCGCGTCCTGCAGCCTCTCGGCTCCGCCCTCCGACCCGTCCCCGCCTCCCCGTCCGGCCCCCCCGCCGCTGCCGGGCGCCCCCTGCCTCGGACCTCCCTGTGGAACTCCACCTGTAAGCGGAACCAGAACCGGGTCAGCGGGGTCGGGAGGACAGACGGACCTGCGTCCTGCAGCGGCGGCTTACGTTCCCTCCATCCGTGGGACGAGCCGTCTCTCCTCGCGTCCTGACTCCTCCTGCTGGGACCGTGGCCCCTCTGGTCCTCGGCCCCCTCCCCACCCCGACCCGCGCCCGCCTGTCTGCCCCCTGGACCGAGCTCCGGCCGATCCGGGGGTCCGTGGTGGAAGCCGTTGGACTTGACGAGCGGGACCTGGTCAGCAGAAAGATGGACTGAAACAAGCTCCGGTTGTGGATCTGCAGCCTGATGGGGGGAGGGAGGGGGAGGGGGGACACACGCTACCTTCACCCGGCTCAGCTGCTCCACCGAGTCCACCGAGTCGCAGAAGACCTCGCTCTCCGAGTCGCTGGTCAGAGCCACGCCCTCCGCCACACCGGCGTCCGCAGCTGCACGGTTACAGAGGGGGGGGGACAGCAGACAGCTGGGGAGTCACACTCTGTCTGAAACCTGTCTGACAACTTTGTGAAATAAAACCAGAAAGTCTTGTTGCTTCGCCAGTTTAAGTGTGTGAAGGAAGCACGAAACACCGTCATTTCTGTGTTTCAGCTACCGGCGGCCATGTTGATGACTGTTGCAGCTTCCAAACATTCTTTATTATTATTATTATTATTAATAAAATAATGATAAAAATAATAATAATGATCATATAAAAAGTGATAGTGATATTAATAATAATTCTTATCAACACCCCCATCGCAATGAGAGGATGATCTTCGCCATCTTCATCTCTGCTGGTTATCTCAGCTAGTCAGGACCTCTGAAAACCAGCTAAACTATTTGCTGCTGCCCCCTGACCCCCGCACCCCCACCACGGCATCCCCACCACGGCATCCCCACCACGGCATCCCCACCATGGCATCCCCACCACGGCACCCCCACCACGGCACCCCCCACCACGGCATCCCCACCACGGCATCCCCACCATGGCATCCCCACCACGGCACCCCCACCACGGCACCCCCACCACGGCATCCCCACCACGGCATCCCCACCACGGCACCCCCACCACAGCATCCCCACCACGGCACCCCCACTGCAAGAGCAGCAGAACTTCCGATGGCACTTCCAACATTCCCGCAGCCTAACCGGTGTGCTGTTCTCTTAGATAACGTGTAACTGTAACTCTGTCTGTCCTGAGATAAAGTGTCCAGCTTGTGTCCCGCACCGGGACCACATCTGCAACGGGTCTCACGGGTCTCACGGGTCTGGCTCAGAACCAGTTCCAGCTGTACCTGTAACTGGACCAGACCATGTCCTGCTTCAGGTCTGTACCTTTAGTGATGCTGCTCGCCATCAAGTCCACAACTTCAAAAAGGTCCAAGTCCTTATCTGGCCCTGCAGAACCCTGCTGCTCCTCATCGTCATCCTTCATCTCTGCTTGGTGGTTGTCTTTATGACCTGCAGAAACACACACACACACACACACACACACACACACACACACCTGAGCTTCCACGCTGGACTTCAGAACAGCAACACAGCTGTTCTACTGCAGCTCAGGTTGTTGTTCTTCAGTGATGATGATGATGATGATGGTGGTGTGTGTTTGCTGACCTGTGAGTGCGAGCAGCGACGCCGGAGGCCGCGGCATGTCGTCAATCACCGAGTAGAGAGGCTGGAAGTGGTGGAAGAAGGAGGCCGTGGTCTCGTCCATGGGCATGGTGTCGATGACCTGCAGAGAGGAGCCGGTTACCACAGCGGCCGGGCGAGGAGGGGCCGCCCGGCACCGGTCGCTCCGAGCCCGGACGCTCCGAGCCCGGACGCTCCGAGCCCGGACGCTCCGAGCCCGGTCGCTCCGAGCCCGGACGCTCCGAGCCCGGACGCTCCGAGCCCGGACGCTCCGAGCCCGGACGCTCCGAGCCCGGACGCTCCGAGCCCGGTCGCTCCGAGCCCGGACGCTCCGAGCCCGGACGCTCCGAGCCCGGACGCTCCGAGCCCGGACCTACAGCCCGGTCGCTTCGAGCCCGGACGCTCCGAGCCCGGTCGCTCCGAGCCCGGACGCTTCGAGCCCGGTCGCTCCGAGCCCGGACGCTTCGAGCCCGGTCGCTCCGAGCCCGGACGCTCCGAGCCCGGTCGCTCCGAGCCCGGACGCTCCGAGCCCGGACGCTCCGAGCCCGGTCGCTCCGAGCCCGGACGCTCCGAGCCCGGCGCGCCGAGCCCCGGTCGCTCCGAGCCCGGTCACTCCGAGCCCGGACGCTTCGAGCCCGGACGCTCCGAGCCCGGACGCTCCGAGCCCGGACGCTTCGAGCCCGGTCGCTCCGAGCCCGGTCACTCCGAGCCCGGTCGCTCCGAGCCCGGTCACTCCGAGCCCAGACGCTTCGAGCCCGGTCGCTCCGAGCCCGGATGCTCCGAGCCCGGATGCTCCGAGCCCGGTCGCTCCGAGCCCGGTCGCTCCGAGCCCGGATGCTCCGAGCCCGGATGCTCCGAGCCCGGTCGCTCCGAGCCCGGTCGCTCCGAGCCCGGACGCTCCGAGCCCGGACGCTCCGAGCCCGGACGCTCCTAGCCCGGACGCTCCGAGCCCGATTACCACGAGCCCGGACGCTCCGAGCCCGGTCACTCTGAGCCCGGTCGCTCCGAGCCCGGTCGCTCCGAGCCCGGTCGCTCCGAGCCCGGTCGCTCCGAGCCCGATCGCTCCGAGCCCGGTCACTCTGAGCCCGGACGCTCCGAGCCCGGTCACTCTGAGCCCGGTCGCTCCGAGCCCGGTCGCTCCGAGCCCGGTCGCTCCGAGCCCGGTCGCTCCGAGCCCGATCGCTCCGAGCCCGATCGCTCCGAGCCCGGTCACTCCGAGCCCGGTCGCTCCGAGCCCGGTCGCTCCGAGCCCGGACGCTCTGAGCCCGATCACCACGAGCCCGGACGCTCTGAGCCCGATCACCACGAGCCCGGACGCTCTGAGCCCGATCACTGCGAGCCCGGTCACTCCGAGCCCGGATGCTCCGAGCCCGGACGCTCCGAGCCCGGTCACTCCGAGCCTGGTCACTCCGAGCCCGGACGCTCCGAGCCCAGACGCTCCGAGCCCGGACGCTCTGAGCCCGATCACCACGAGCCCGGACGCTCTGAGCCCGATCACCACGAGCCCGGTCGCTCTGAGCCCGATCACTCCGAGCCCGGTCGCTCCGAGCCCGGTCACTCCGAGCCCGGACGCTCCGAGCCCGGTCACTCTGAGCCCGGACGCTCTGAGCCCGATCACCACGAGCCCGGACGCTCTGAGCCCGATCACTGCGAGCCCGGTCGCTCTGAGCCCGGACGCTTCGAGCCCGGATGCCGATGATGCTGGTCCGGAACCAACAACCGGACTCGGTCCGCCTGCAAACGCAGGTCTCGGTCCGATTCAAGTGAACCAAAGACAGGAAGTGGACTACAAATTGCATTGCATTGCGGGTCAAACGTTGGACATCGTGGGTAAATGCTACGACAACAAACACACGTGTGGGACTGCGGTACTTATAAAGATGGCTCGTGGTCAGACGTGGAGTTACGAGGAAGTAAAAGCTTTAATCGATATTTGGTCTGATGACATCATATCAGCTCCTCGTACAGAAATAATGTCGCTTTGTGGAGGAAACAGATGTTGTGAGAACCTGCTTGTTCGTGCGTTTTGTCCTCTCCTACGGTGAATCCGGAAGCAGCGCCACCTGAGATTCTCATTCTTGGCCCGTTTGGCAAAAGTGCAACGTGAACGCGATCTCGGTCCGGAAGACCCCCCGCCCCCAACTGAACCGAGCCCCCACACGGACCGAGACTCGCGGAATATGCTTTCTGAATGCAGCCAAATGCCCTGGTGAAAAAAAGTATGCTAAGTATACTAAAATCTTGTATACTTTTGTGTACTTGAAGTGTGTTTATTATTAGTTAACTTGAAGCATGCTATTTTGGAACAACTAATTTTGTACGAAGTATATTTTAATTGTAATTAAATTGTATTAAAGCTCAACTTGAAGTGTATTTAGTGTACTTTTATGTGCTAAAGTGGAACAACTTAATGTATATTTTGTACACTTTAAGTATATGACTTTAAATGTACTAATACATGTTTAATTAGTCAAATTAAAGTGTACTTATATTGTATTATAAGTTCATTATATGGTGTCTTAAATATATATAAATTTTTTACTTTTAATATTTTTCTAATGCGGTAATAATGTACTTGAACCATACTAATGGCTTATCCCTAATATTAAGTAAAGATAATTTGCAGTTAACTGATATTACACTTCATTAAGGTACTGTGGTGGCAAACGGCACAGCACTTCTGATTAGCTACCAGAAGGGCTGTGCCACAACAGTACAGCATCAGAAATCCTGCTCAGGACAGACCTGCTCTGATACAATCAGTACATAAAGTGCTCATCATCAAAGTTGTTTATCATTTAATGTAAGTGCCATTCCGGTCAAACTTAAAGGAGTGATGACATAGCAGTTAAAAACTAGTTTATGTTGTTGGCATTACTTTATGTGTAAATACTCCAAAGAAAAAATCGGCATTTTTTACAGCGGAGTATTGTTTTGAAACGCCAGACCTCACTTCCTCAGTAATACAGTTGGGTCCGGTGATGATATGGAACTTTACCCGGAGACCACGTTGACTTCATTTTGATTGGCTACACCTTATTTGGCTATGACCTTATTTGGAGAATCTAGGTCAAGCTGCGGTCAGAGTTTGCTAAAGGCTAACTGCTAGCAACATGGGCACTTCAGACAGTGTGAGCTACGTTTATCAGACAAGACAGCATTTAGAAAATAAATAAACTTACAGGTAATGACAAGGTTGTGGCCCCCTCCCTCAGTGTTGCTGCAGAAGTTTGCTTTTAATTCCATTTGTTTGAAAACCCTGACCTGACTGCACAGAAGTTCCTACTAGCTCCATACACGAAGCTGAATCAGACAGGGAGGGGAGGGGGAGGGACGGGCATAAAGCGTTAGGAGAGAGAGGGGGCGCTGTTTACTTGATAGTGTGCTCTTATTGGAGCAATTAAATTACGTACGTAGAATGATGGAACTACGTAGAATGATGGAACTACGTAGAATGATGGAACTACGTAGAATGATGGAACTACGTAGAATGATAGAACTACGTAGAATAATGGAACTACGTAGAATGATAGAACTACGTAGAATGATGGAACTACGTAGAATGATAGAACTACGTAGAATGATGGAACTACGTAGAATGATAGAACTACGTAGAATGATAGAACTACGGAGAATGATGGAACTACGTAGAATGATGGAACTACGTAGAATGATAGAACTATGTAGAATAATGGAACTACGTAGAATGATGGAACTACGTAGAATGATAGAACTACGTAGAATGATAGAACTATGTAGAATGATGGAACTACGTAGAATGATAAGAACTACGTAGAATGATAGAACTACGTAGAATGATGGAACTACGTAGAATGATGGAACTACGTAGAATGATGGAACTACGTAGAATGATGGAACTACGTAGAATGATGGAACTACGTAGAATGATAGAACTACGTAGAATGATGGAACTACGTAGAATGATAGAACTACGTAGAATGATAGAACTACGTAGAATGATAGAACTACGTAGAATGATAGCCTGCTGTCTGATTCAACTGTTTCTGAGCAGAGAGACAAAGCTGACAGACCATAAACAGGAACTTTGATTCTCTCTCTGACATTCACATGGCCTCATCAGTGCACAGCAGATCATATTATACACCCAAAACCCCAGAAAAGTGAAATTTGATGTCATGGCACCTTTAAGGGAATGACATATACACTTAAGTCATGGTGCCAGTAGGAAATGAGGGAAAGATTAGTTTCTACCACTTCCTCACAACCCGGTGAACCTATAAAAGCTTCGTCTGTTCTTCAGTTCTACTTTCGTCCTCGCAGCCCTGGTAAAAGTTAAGGGAATGACTTATACACTTAACTTATGGTCCCAGAAGGAAAAAAGAAAGACACAAGGTATGATGGGAAATATTCACAGACTCCGCCCCTTTACCTACAATAACAGCCATTCATGTGTCCCGGTGCTGTTAAACCGTTCATGAGAATTTTAACATTGAATTACTTTATGAGACAAATCTACGTTGAAGAGATGCTTTTCACATTCTGATCATCAATATTTTGTGCGACATTAAACTGATCTTTGGGGAAGGTGTGCGGTTCTTCTGTGGAAGGTTAGCTTTGCCCCCGTTTTACTGCAGTTACTGATCTGCACATCACAGCCGATATTTCTGGACCATCTTCGTGCTCATATGGGTCAGTTCTGCCTAATTCAGTCTAGAGAACGTTTCTTTGTCTGATTGTTCGGTTTTTCTCACAATGTAACAACTCTTGCGTGTTTCCTCCATCTATTTATTTATTTCAATCTGAAGCTGTGAAAGTGAAGCGCTTTAGCTAATGTTGTTCCCCAGCTTTAGAAATGAATAGCCCCCAGCCCCCCCAAATAATGCTGCGACTGATTTGAACCGATATTCAAATGATAAAACTTTATGCTGCACCAACTTCAAAACACTAATTTTTGTGCAGCAGGACTTTTTAAATGAACATCTAGTGTTTCATTTAATGTGGTTTATTTGTAAGATGTATCATATTTTTGGCCAAACTTAAAGAGCATATAACAACTGCAAAAATTGCTTCTGTGTACTTATGCACACGGCAAAAAATGCATAAATGGGTTTAAGTGTATCTTAGTAATACTATTGAACAATTTCCAAAAGTACAAGTAAAAAAATAACTACCAACTTCATAATTAGATTCAAATGTAACTTAACATGTACTCACATTTAATATTACAGTGCCAATATTAAATTGTGTACTTTAAAAATATGCTTTCAGTGTATGTTAGAATGACAATTTTAAGCATATATTTTAGAATATATAAAAAATGTGTAAAAACAAATTTCAAATAAGTATAATTTATAATTACAAACATTTCACATAACATGTACTTAAAGTATATTTTTGTTTTATATATTTTAATAAAGTGTAATATAGTACGATTGTTTTAAAGTATGTTAAAAGTGTTAGGTTAGTATGCTTTTGATACATTTACAAAAAGTACCATTTTTGTAAGTACATTTTCAACACACTATTAAAAATATGAATATACTTGAAATACAATAAAGTACCCTATTTTCACCAGGGTGACCACAGACCCGTGGCATTACAGGCGTTACAGAAGATGTTTCTTTCAACATTTTTTGCAATATTCTGCTGTGATTAATTAAAAGTTTAATGTCTAGCACTTTGCGTTGCCCTTTAATGGCATGAAAAGCGCTTTAAATAAAGTTTGATTTTATTTAGAGGACTGAAGGTTTGAGGTAAAAACTTTAACCTTCACATTTACACAAGATGAAAACAAGGAATGAATTATTTATTTCAGTTCTGGGGAACAAAATGTAACCATGAGAAATTTACCTCCTGAGCTACTTTCTTCATCGCCTCCACGTACGCTGCCATGGCGTTCTCCTGACTCATCTCTCCCAGGCGGCTCCACGCATCCCTAAAACACACATCCACATGTGTGTGTGAGTGTGTAAGTGTAAGTAAATATATTAGGGCTGTCAGTTTAACTAATTGATTAGATACATTTTTTAATTGCATGACAGCCATAAAATATATATATTAGGGCTGTCAGATGATTTTAAAAAAATTGATCTAATTAATTTCAGGATTTATAATTAATTAATCTAATTAATCTCATTTTAATCTCATATCTGCTGAAGCATACGTGGGGAGCAAAGGTCCTCAAGGGCCGCAGTCATTTAGGTTGCAACCCTGCTCCAACACAGCTATGAAGCTCTGGACGGTGGTGGTGATTATTATTGTTATTATTCCTTCTTCTTCTTTTGTTTATTGGCAGTTGACAAACAGCTTTAGGTGCATTACCGCCACCCACTGCCCGGGTCATTCAGTGGGCCAAATTTAAAATGCTCGTGCATTGAATTGGCACTCTGAATTAATCACGATTATTTTTATAACACATTAGATTAGATTAGCATTAGATACAGTGTAATTAAATCATCTAATAAGTTAAAGTGACAGCCCATATACAGGTAGTACCCAAAAAATTAGAATATTCAGAAAAAGTTAATGTATTACTGTAATTCAACTTAAAAGTTGCAATTTACATATTGTATAGACAAATAATATGTGAATCAATATATTTCAAGCTTTTATTTGTTTGGATGTTGCTGATTAGAAGTTGCAGCTTAAGAAAACCTCAAATTCAAAAACTAAAAAAATGAGTTTAGTGTGAAAATCTCCAGTATTGTAGGTTCAGAGTGTCACATTCTAATCAGGTCAGTAATCCAAACACCTCCATAAGTACCCTGAGCCTTTAAAAAGTCTCTGTGTTGGTTTAGAAGAATTCGCAATCATGGGGAAGATGCTGATCTGACAGTTGTGCAGAAAACCATCATCAACTCCCTGCACAAGGTGGAAAGACACAAAAAGTGATAGAAAAGAAGCTGGATGTTCTCAGAGTGTCTCAAAGCACATTAATGGACAGTTAAGTGGAAGGAAGAAGTGTGGAAGAAAACGGTGTAGAAGCCGGAGGGCTGACAGCAGCCTGGAGAAGATGGTCAGGAAAGGGCCTTTCAGACGTGTGGAGGACTTCATAAGGAATGGACCTGTGAGCTTCATCAAGTCCAGCATCAATGCAGCCGTCTACCAGGACATTTTGGAGACCTTCATGCTTGCTTCAGTGGACCAGCTGTATGGGGATGCAGACTTCATCTTCCAGCAGGACTTGGCACCTGCCCACACTGCCAAAACTACAAAATCCTGCTTCAACAACCATGGATCACCGTGCTGGATTGGCCCGCAAACCCACCTGACCTGAACCCCATTGAAAACATGTGGGACATCGTCAGAGAAAGCTGAACGGGAAGAGAGCGAACAATAAAGAAGAGCTCAAGGCTGTGATGGAAGCATGTTGGTCTCCATAACAGCTGAGATATGCCACAAGCTGCTAGCATCCATGCCACGCCGGGTTAAAGCTGCTAGCATCCATGCCACGCCGGGTTAAAGCTGCTAGCATCCATGCCACGCTGGGTTAAAGCTGCTAGCATCCATGCCACGCCGGGTTAAAGCTGCTAGCATCCATGCCACGCCGGGTTAAAGCTGCTAGCATCCATGCCACACTGGGTAAAAGCTGCTAGCATCCATGCCACGCCGGGTTAAGGAGTCATTCATGCAAAAGGGCCCAAACCAAGTACTAAGTACAGACTTTTTTGCTTTTAAAACCCCTTTGTAATTGATTTCATGAAATATTCTAAATTTTTGAGTTCTTCAATTTGAGGCTGCAACTTTTAAATCAGCAACATCCACACAAATAAAAGCTTGAAATATATTGATTTGCATATTATTTATCTAAACAATATGTAAACTGCACCTTTTAAGTTGAATTACAGAAATACATTAACTTTTTCAGGATATTCTAAGTTTTTGGGTAGTACCTGTATATACACATACAGTGTATATATATACAGGGGTTAGAC
>JALJCO010013240.1:0-205578 GCA_023101725.1 Atherinomorus stipes
AATTATGTCAGTACTAGCAAGTCTGTGTGTTATGTTTTATACTCTTCTGATATCATCTTTGGGGGAGTGGGTAGCCTAGTGGTAGCGTCGTGGGCTTTGGCGCGGAGGACCCGGGTTTGAGTCCCCGACACGACTCCCAGGTGAACCACTGTGGACCCCTGAGCAAGGTCCTTAACCCCCCCAACTGCTCCCCAGGCACCTTAAGTAGCAGCCCACTGCTCTCTGATACCTACAGTACAGATATGGGTAAAATGCAGAGCCCTACTTTCCTTTCAGGGATCTTAATAGTATAACAAAAAAAAAAAAAAATCTTGCCTGAGGACCAAAGATGGAAATTAGCCCCTGGCTACAATCTTGCATATTTTTAAGGAAATGTATATTAATATGCCTGGTCCTTATTTCAAATACATAAACTGAAATTGAATTCAAAAGGTCTGTGGTTTAACTCTAAAACTGCTCTGGTTTTGTTGGCCTAAAAAGACTAAAAACATGCTGTATAAAAACAGTCCATTTACCATTTATGAGAATCACCTCTGACAGGAAATGCTTCACAGCAGCAGCTACGTTCTGATAACATTACTTCTGCAAGTTATCTCCCAACACAGACACTACAGGCTAGTAGAAGATTAACTGTGCTTTGGTTGGTACTTGCACAAAAACAGGTGGCAGCAGTGAACAGAGACGAAAAAAAAAAGAAAAAAAGGAAAGAAGCCTTTATTCTGTAGAGAAAACTACCAAAATGCTCACATGCTAATATGTCAGTTTGTAGACCATCTCCTGCAGTTACAGTAACATTATAACAGGGTAACTTAGCAAAATTAAATTCATGCAAGTTTTTATTTCTACTCACTGGATAATTTAAGCATTTTAACTTCTATGTAGAAAAGCGCTGTGTTATAAGTCTGCTTCTCTTTTATAACACAGTGTGTCAACCTTTAAATACATACATCTGCAAACAAACAAAAAAAGTCTTCTTTTTGTTGCATGTGACACAGTGACAGCACACACTTTTTATTTAACGATGACACAGCATCCTTTGGGGTGAAAGCTGCAAAGGACTAATGTCAGTGCTGTGAAAACAGACAAATTAGCAGCTACTCAGAGCCTGTACTGCCAGAATTTATGCAGTTTTCATTGAACTCCTGCTGCATTAGTAAAATGCACTCATGTGACTCAGCTGAGATTTAGCCACATCAGTCTGAACGTCAATGTGTGTAAACAAATTCTTTTTCAACATTTGGTACCAGACTGAGAATTCTGACTTGGGATTTTAGATGAATGTGTTTCTCTGAGAGTGCATATATCATTCTCAAAGTCCCAAACCAATCATTCTGCTCTCTGATGACTCTGGCTCATTTAGCTCTTTCCCGATTGGTTCTGAAGGCAAGAAATATGCTAGGATTGCCCCAGTGGGAGGTTGGGAATCGGAGTTCTGAAGTTCTTTATGTGTTTCTCTTAATTTCCTCAAACTCTTTAATGTTAGTCTATATTTAATGCGGGTGTGTATGTCTGTGCCAGTTTCTTAAAGTGTGAATGTAGTTAACTGAGTATGAGAGTGTAATGAAGAGTGTTTGAGCTTTGAGCTTGCATGAAAGGAAGTTTTTAAATAGCACACATTTACAACATATTGTGGCAATATGTGGTCAACAGAAACAAACCAAAACAAAACCCCAGATGTTTATTGTTTATTAACAGTTGAATGACCTTAATATTTGCCAGTGCTTTATGGTGGAAAGTTGTCTGTTGTGTCTGATTGGCACACAGTTTCATGATCAAAATATTCTCTTTTTCTCCTTCTGGGGACTCCCTCACCCTGCCAGGAGACTTCAGTGCTCTCATGGGCAATGACATATCTGACGGGGCGAGATTGGGAGGAACGACCCACCTGAACCTGAGCAGTGTTTTGTTGTGAAAGGTCTGAGCAGGTCACGGATTGTCCATAATCATCAGTTCAAACATAAGAGAGTCCACTTGTGTACCTGGCACCAGGACACTCTCGGGCTAGGCTGCAGTTTGATGATCAACTTTGTGGTGTTGTTGTCCAACTTCACATTTTAAGACCTCATAGTTCCATACAGTATATTTCCAACAGAGCACTTTGTTCTCAGACAGGAGGTTAACCTGTATGTTCCTAGAATCTCTATAGAATGGAAATCAGAGCTTTGGCTATCAAGCCCCTCTCTTATAGAACCAGCTTCCAGTTTGGGTTCGGTAGGCCTTTTAGACTTGACTTAAAACCTTCTTTTTTGATAAATCTTATGGTTGGGGTTGTTAGCCATCCCTTCGTTATGCTGCCACAGGCTTATGCATTGACCTTCCCTTTTCATCACTCTGCTCTTTATTTTTCATGTATAAATTAATGACAGTATTTGCGTCATTAACTTGTATTTCTCCTCTCTCAGCAGGTATCCCTAGCTAAAAGTTGTGGTGCTTGTCAAGCCCTCTTTCCTGTCCTCTCCACCCCCACTGGTTGAGGCAGATGGCCTCCCTTAGCTGGGTTCTGCCGGAGGTTTTTTCCTTCCTGTTAAAAGGGAGATTTTTACTTTCCACTGTCACCCACCACCCTGTACATACTCAGGATGGGGGATTGACTCATGCTCAGGATGAGAAATCAACTCAAAGTCAAGAATTGATGCAATCTCTTGGATACCTTAGATAGGCTTTTTTATGACTTTGCTTGCATGAAAAAGTTCTCATTAAATTGGACTAATGTGGACTTGTTTATTTTAGATCACAACGAATTGGTTTGATTTGATTATGTCTGTAAAGTTCCACAAGATCACATTTTTCTACACTGGTTAGCACCGCAGCCTCACAGTAAGAAGATTGCTAGTTTAAGTCCCGGCTGGGAAGGGGGGTTCGAACAATTCGACCTGGTGACCTGTCCAGGATGTACCCAGCCTCTCACCTGATAATAGCTGGGATAGGCTCCAGCAACCACCATGACCCTTAACTGGATAAGCGGTACAGAAAATGACTGACTGACTGACTGACTGAATGACAGAGGATCTTCACTGCAGAGTTGGATTCGTTCCTGGAGGGGGTTGGACTCTGCCAAGGCTGCCTTTTGCCATTTGTTCTGTTTATACTGTAACTTCTATGGTGCAGTAGACCCTCTTCACATTGAGAGGGGCTAGATGAGGTAGCATAGGGATCTGGTTAGATTACCTGGGAGGTTTTCCTGGGCATCTCCCACCAGGTGGAGGCCCCAGGAAAGCCCAAGACATGCTGGAGGCATTATGTCTTCTGGCTTGCTTGGGAATGCCTCCGAATTCCCCTGGGGTTGCTTCAAGAAGCGGCTGGTGAGAGGAAAGTCTGGGTCTCTCTGACTGCTGCCCTTGCAACCTGACCCTGGCTAAGAGGATGGATGGATGGATCGACACACATAATATTTTTAAAAAGTGGTGCATGACTAACCACTTGAAGCACTTCATGATGATGATGGGGGTGAGTGTGACAGGGCGGTAGTCGTTGTGGCAGGTGGGGGACAACTTCTTCGGTACCAGGATGATAGTGGTGGCTTTGAGGCACGTCGAGACGACAGCTTGTCTCAGTGAGATGTTAAAGATGTCTGTGAAGACATCTGTGAGCTCCGCAGCACAATCACTTGTCGGGACCGAGGGCTTTTCTGGGATTGATCCTCCTGAGTTTTTTCCTAATGCTGTCCGAAGATAGTGACAGCACCTGGTCGTCGGAGGGCGGAGGAATCCTCTGTGCTGGAGTGCTCTTGTCTGCCTCAAAGCGTACAAAGAAGTCGTTCAGCTGGTTCAGCAGGGAGGGGGAGTTGTCGCCGGTCTGCGGGGGCGCTTGTTGTCTGTGATGGTCTGGATGCCCCGCCACAGGTTCCTGGAGTCTCTGCTGTCCCTGAAGTGGTCGGGGATCCTCCTGGAGTGCCGTCTCTTGGCATCTCTGATCCTCTGTGACAGGTTGGACCTGGCTGTCCTTAGGCCCGCCTCATCCCCAGCTCTGAAGGCAGCGTTCCGAGCCTTCAGGAGCCTGTGGACCTCCCTTGTAAACCAAAGTTTTCTGATTGGCCTGGATGGTGATGGTTCTGGAGACCCAAACAGTCCTGGAGAGCCTCTGATGAGCCCTCTGACCACACTCGGATCTGCTTCTTGGCTGGTTTAGTCACCTTAACCAGCGGTCTGTATGCAGGGATTAGCATAACAGTGGAGTGGTCTGAGGCTCCAAGGTGAGGGAGGGAGAGTGCTTTGTAGGCTCCCTTCTGAGTTGTGTAAACATTGTCCAAGATGTTGTTACCTCTTGTGGGAAAGTTGACATGTCCATGTAGCTGTGGAATCACACTCTTGGGGTTGGCATGGTTGAAGTCCCCAGCCAAGATGAGGAAGGCATCAGGGTGCTTTGAGTGTCTCAGGAGGAGGCACGCCATCGCTGGACTGGATCAGCGCCCAGCCTGCCCGAGCTGCTGAGACATGCCCTGTAGCGCTGCCAGCAGCGAGCCGACTACTTCCCTGGCCATGGAGCTCTTCTCACCATGTCTCCTGGCGACAGTGAGGAGGAAGAGCGGGAATCTGAGGACAATACCATGGAGGAGGAGGTCACCACTCTGGCGCTTACCACCTCCACTCCACCTGAGACAGCATTGTAACCAGACCTGCTCAACTTCTGCTGCAGGCTCACCACCTGAGCGAGACGAAGGGAAAACCTCTCTCTTGCCAACGGCTCAATGGTGCTGGGCGCCGCTTCTGTCAGATACGACTTCCCGAAGTCATGTCTACTGCAGCGGAGTGTGTCGGGCTTCCCCTGCCCCCTTCCCACTGCCCCCAAAGCCCGTGAGCCGTGTCCACCAGGGGTTACAGCCAGGCTTAACCATCCTGACCTGTTTTCGTCTCCTTTGCGCTTCCCAACGTCTGGCAGTGTGTGAAGGCAGCTACGGCTCTTTTCAGTAGTGCAAGTGTTGAGGACATATGTACGACAGTATTGTGGTCTTCACCCTGTCCGTTCATAAGGTTCTATCTCTTGGATGTTTCAGGCTCTTTTTCCAGGTTTATGCTCACTGCAGGATCACAGGACCTGTGAGAGGAAGGGTGTGTCAAGTATTTGCGATACTTGACCCCCACAGGGTGTAATGCACCTGCATTGGACTGTGCTTTGCTGGACACAATCAATTGAGGTGGACAGGTGGTCACAGTTTGGACCCCTGCGAGGCTAGGCTACAACTTCACCTAGTCTAGCCAAATGCTGCAAACTGGGATGAAGTTGAACCCGTTATCACTCCATACGTGGCCAAGATTAAGAAAGAGGTGACTGGGTCTTGGTACCTAATCAGTAGCTGGCGTGTTCACTGTGCGGAGCCTCTCCCGCCGCAGGGAGTACATATATCGGGCTTTGCCTACTGTACCTATAGAGTCCAGTAGAGGGCGAAACCTGTGTGAGATATAACGAAGGTTACGATATTGTAACCCTAGTTATATTAACACAGGCAGAGCCCTCTACACAGGACCCTGCCGCTCTTTCGCCTTACGCCGAAGCTTGGTGGAATGAGGGCAGCCGGTGGTGCACCTGCTTTTCTACCTGCTAAGGTGGGAAAAGGGGTAGACATGCCCTATTGGCCGGCTACGTACATGAACATTTCAGAGGGCCATCGTGTGTACGTGATTGGAGGAGAGTTGTACCCATAGAGTCCAGTGGAAGGCTCCGCCTGTGTTAATATGACCAGGGTTACAATATCGTAACCTTTCGTTTCTTCCATGAACTCCATTCTCAAATAAGTAAATTTGAAGATAAGGAAAATATGTGTCAAAAAACCAACACGGCACAGATTTTATGCTGATAAATGATCAAAACAAAGGAATTACTGCAAGTCTCTTGGGGGGTCTTGATTGTACTGAGTGCATCTTTTAGAATTTGAAAAAAGTCAATAATAAGCACAGAAAGGCAAAAAAAAAAATAGCTGCAAGTTTGAGCAATTATCAACACAATTCCTTCTTAAGTGTGTCAATAACTCAGAATTTACACTGTAGAATCAAGTAGGGCAAAAAAGCTCCTATTAACAGAGGGAATTTTTTCATGAATAAAAACAAAATAGCCACAAAATTCTACTTCTATGTTGGTCAATGTTTTCTCTTGTTGCTAAAACTACCAGAAAATCTTGTATTCTAAAACCAAATGACATAAATAAAGCAACAAGACCAACAGACTTCAGTGTCTGCTTAAAAAAATGTGAAAATTCAACAAAAATATATACAAATACAGCAGAGGCTGAGATATTGTGACTTACAGAGGAGTACCATACATTGAGTGCTCAGCACTGCTTTCCTTTGTTATTAATAAAAGGCTCAGCACCTCATGGGCTGCATTCTATACGATGCTGGAACTGTTCCTTTGAGATTCTGCTCTATGTTGAAATAATTGCGTCACATAATTCCTGCAGATTTTCCAGCTGTACTTTGATGCTGTGAGCTCTCCATTGAATTTAGATTTGGAGACTGGGGAGTCCACTGAACTCATTTATGTACATGAAACCAATATCATGATTGTTGTTGTAGGACAAAGAACATTACCAGGACAGAAACAACCATTAAAAGATGGTCAAAAGTGGCCTTAAACACATAGGGCCGGATCCACTAAGATCTAAATTTGCATGTAGTAATTTGCCTAAGCTATCTAGAATTTTGCGTGAGGGGCGGAACCACGGTTTGCGGGAGATTTACAAAGAATGAACACGCAAATGGCAGCGGGTGCATATGTGTCGGAAGCACCCCTATACAAATGGGGTTTTGTGTGTTTGGAGGTCCGCAGCATGGCGAATTGCGAGAGACGACAGCGCAAAAGGGAATTACAACCCACAAAGGGATATTGGTAGAGGAAGGAGATGAAAATATAATTTAAAGTAAGTAAGATAAATACAAAAAAATAAATAATACAGCGGGTATGCATCCAGAGTCTCAGAAGGGGCCAGTTTGTGAGGACATGGATCCGGAGTTGCTGAACAAATAAAAGTGTCTGCAGCTCCAACATGGTCTCTATTACGGCATGTTCAGACCAAATGCGATTTGGGCGCCAAGGGTGTCAGGTTTACATGCAAAGTCAATGGCCGATGCGTGTCAAGGAGCAGCGACCCATTGGGCGCAGCGCATCTAGGGGCGTTATGCGCGTTTCGTGCGTGGAGTTTTGAGATTTTCAGCGTTTGACGCATGTCAGGAGTTGGAAAATCTGAACTTTGGTGTCTTGACGGGAGGCTTCGACCAATCATGACACAGACACACATTTTCTGACAGGAGGGGAAACACCCAGAAGAACCAGGGAAATCTCCTCTCTCTGAAGACAGAGGAGGATTAACTATGATCTGTGTCCGGTCCCGATTCTTTTTTTTTTCTTTTTACTAGGGCTGTCAAAAAATTAATCCTGATTAATTACATTGCTTTTTTCACTTTTAGAACACATTTAGGGTTAAAGGTGTCTCACCAGGAATTCTGTATTTATCTTTAGTAGATTAAACTACTGAAACCCTGTCCTTACATGTCTCCCTATAGTCCTTCAGACAGCTGCAGTTTAGTCCAGAATGTTGCCGATACGTCTTTACACGCTGACTTCACAACTGTCCTAATGTGAAGCTGAAATTCAGGTCTGAGTCCTGGACTGCTCCCGGATGTGTAGCTTGGTTTTAGCCTTTAAGTTGTAAAACAAAAGTTAATGTATTTTCTGCATATAGCAGTAGTAATTAAAAATCTCTTGTTTGACAATAGGATTAATTTAGGATTAATTTTTTGACAGCCCTACTTTTTACTTGTCCTGTCCAGCATCATAGCAAGCATAATAGAGATTCGATTGCTTTATTGTGTTGAACAGTTTTGCTTTGTCAAGGGGAGCCTTATGAACACAAGGCTCCCCTTGTGTTCATAAGGTGAGGCTCCCCTTGGTGTGAACCCCACCGGGCGCACAGGGACAGCGCCAGGCCCAGGGCCCAAGCGCCCAGGAGCAGCCCCCCCCACCCAGCCCAACCGGAACCCAGGAGGACCGGACCCCCCCAGACGACACCCCCCCCAGGACAGGCCAGCCCCCACCCCGATGTCCGTGCCCCACACACCTGACACCAGGGCGCTACCACTGCTACCACCCCCCTACACCACCACCACACTCACTCCTCACACACATACCCCCCAACACACACACATGCACCCACTTGCTCCGCTCTCCGACTTTACATACCCACACTCACTCCTCCCTCCACCCCCAACACCCTCCTACCTCTGCCCTCCACACATACTCCCCACCTCCTGATGCCCTCTAACACCCACATGCACTCCCCCACACACCTGCACTGACCCCTCCCTCCACCGGTCCGGTCCCGATTCTGAACGGTGGTTTGATGACCTGCTGTTGGGATTTACTGGGCTAATAATGCTGCCCCGCATCGGGACAGCGGGTTTTTAAACTGGGCCGGATCAGACGGCAGAAAGCGCCCCTCTTCAGCAGCTCCTGGAGTAAACGGTGAAACTCATCACACTCAGAACACCTGGAATCATCTGGTGAACCAGACATGGAGCTGAGATGCCCGACGACAACATTCCCTGCTTTATTTATCACATAAAGCCGAGCCGCTCTCTCTCCTGCATCTGTCATGGTGCAGACAGACCGGTGACCGGAGAAAGAAAAAGGAGAGGCTCCTGTAGAGGCGCATCGAACTGGCTTGGCTGAACATCCCTCACTGTGCATCACGGGCGTCAAGACGCTGGACATCAAGCGTCTGACTTTTTAGTGACCCAGCGTCCAACTTTGGGCGTCAGGCGCAATTTTGACGCCCAAATCGCGTTTGGTCTGAACACACCGTTGCACGTGAGGTGCGAACTTTGGCACAATGACAACGGCTTCAGAGGCTCACACTGCCAGGTGACTGTGATCCTGTCTACCCGCTAAAATCCAAGTTAAAATGTAACGTTGGCAAAAAGGGAAAATAAAAAGATACAATTAATGCAGCTTTAGTTCTCAATGATTGTAGATCATCGACCGTTAATAGAGATGGACGTAGTATCCAGTTACATCTGAATCGAGCAAAGTTAAGCCAGTTGGGTGTGTCCCACCATCGCCATCTTGCCGTGTCACATGTGTTGTCACTCCCGTAAAAATAGAAAATAGGCACAGCGTGGCCACTGGCAAATGATTGAAAGCCAGCGTACTCTGGGCTTAATGCAAACTGAGCTAACTTGAAACTAACAGGAGCCAATGATGATTAGCTTCCTAAGCAACAGGGTAAAGGTAAGACATGTTTGGACTTGCTATTAGCTGACTAAAAACAACCATTTTGCAACTTTGCTGCAGACTGAAACCTTACTGAGAGCAAACAAGGAGGTAACTGACAGCCACCGGTTGGCATGTTTATTTCTGCTGTGAAGTTGGCCTTTTTAACATGGGAGTCTATAGGAATTTGCTCTATTTTGCAGCCAGCCCCTGGCAGATCAAGAAAGAATTACAATTAAAAACTTCACTTCCTGGTTTCACATTTTTCCAGCGGAGTTCGTCCCTTGTTGTAGATGTGTAAGAAAGTTTATCTTTGTAATTATGGCGTACTCTTTGGTTAACTGGTCTATAAAACACTCAAAAATTCTAATATTTAATATTTTTCATAAGTACAATAAGTTGTCATAATGTCACTGTTAATAATGGTTCAAATCATTCCAGTTCTGTCAATAAACCACAAGGTTTTTTTTTTTTTTTTTAAATGCAGGTGCATTCTTTCATAACAGTTTGAAGCAGAGATAAATGGCATTCCAGCCTAGTTGAGGTCAGTTGCAGATGCAAATTAACGATGGTAGTTCGATGGTAGCTTTTAATTTAGTTCTTCACAATTCCAAATCTGCAAGTTGCTTGTGGCTCCAAAAGGAGACAAAGGCAATTAAATGCAAAATCAAACAGTTCAGAATAGAATATAAATTAACATTAGAGGGTGGCATCACAGTTGATTCCATCTACCTCATCTAGTTTTTTTAAGTGATAAGAAGTGGATAGCTGAATGGAGGACAGCATGTGGATGACAAACACAACTTTCTAAGGACATACAGTGTAACTTTATGTTTTTGACAATCTCTCCTGACATCTATGAGCCATTTTGTTGACCAGAGCTGCTAAAGTAGCTTACGGGCTGGCGGTTACAAATGGAGGCTGAAACCAAATGCTGTGTCAGCAATTTTCTCTCACAAGGCACCCAAACGCCTCAGGGTGGGGACTAAAAACTGCAAAGAGGAACATCAGAGACAGGAGACACTCAATGTTCTTTAGCTGGGATGTAAACAACCTGCTCCCCCGTCACAGCCTCTGAATATGAACCATAAGACATGACCCTGAACATGGGGGAACCTCAGAACCCACCGCTTCACTTAGTCCTGCCGTCTGGCGTCTGGAAGTGTCCATTTTTCTTAACCTTCGACCGATGCCACAATTGAAACATGACAGCGCATCAGATGCTGTAGCCGGCAGTTGTCTGTTACCCAATAACTACGGATCATAATTAAGCAGGTGGAAAAAAACATTAAAAAAAACCCATCTGTATTGTTTGCCAGACTGAAGCAGACTCCCCCAAACTTCTGGTGTGCTGTTATGTACTGTATGCTAGTCTCCTGACACAATCTAATGTAATCAACTTGTTTGTGTGATTTACTATGTTTGATGTGCATTACTATCATGGGTAACCCACTATTCACTTAAAGTATCTAGTGAAAATGTTTGATCCTGATGTTTACTCTGGAGCTCTTTGTAGTAAACACTCATTCTCCAAGTTGGTATTGGCAAGCAACTGCTGCACAAACAGCAGCAGTTGTGGTCCCTGTCCTGCTCACTCAACTCATTTTAAAGTGAATTTTCAGTGGTTTCTGCATTATCATATTTAGAGCAGTGTGTCAGGTTCACAATGAAACAGACTGAAATAACGACATTGAGCTGGTGTAATGTCATTACCCATAATGCAATACAAGGTAAACAATGGTAGTGTAAAACTACAAGGAGTTTGTGTTCTTATTTTCTAAAAACTAAATAAGGTGGACTTTTTCTAAGATCCAGTTTTTAAAGCCAAAGCTAATGTTTATTAAACAGGCCTTTTATTCCTCCAAGTCCGAGTTCTCTTTAAAGGTAGAATCCGGAGTTTTCCCCCTGAAAATAAATGCTACTTGTGTGAGTGAAATCCAGCTCAATCTGCACTTTTGGGCCTCTAGTCTCGTGTGGTGGTGAGCTTAGTTTGCAACTCCCCATCTTCCTGACGGTTTTTGCGTCTTCCCCCTTTGTTTTGGTGTGTTCAGGGCTTTTCTGGGCGGAGACTTGCACATTGTCTTGGGCAAATGACAGAGTTAAGGGCGTAGCACTCTGTGGAAATAAACTCATCGATTGGAGCAGACTTAGTTTATTCAATTACATCATCGACTGACATCAGATCCACTCAAATTCTTAACAAAAAATGGTGGATGCAGTGAAGAAAAGGAAGTAGGCTATTCTGCAAAGAAAAGAGCTTGAAAACCAGGGTTAATATTGAGTTGGATTTCACCCACTTCCGAGCTTTGAAGGAGAGGCTTGTGGATGAAGAGCGATGTGGCCATAAGGCCGAGGGGAGGGACTCCCAGTTTGAATAGTGTTTCCAAACAGAAACGGGGAGACACTGTGGATTCTACCTTTTAAGTCCACAGACAGAAGTTGTGGTTGCCCTTAGTGACCATGTTAAAGCAGCACCGCTGAACTTTTATCTGATGATTTTTGCCCTTTGGTGCCCTCTAACAAAGGTTAATATGGCATCCGTTTTCTATCCCATCGGCTCTGAAAAGTTATTCTGAAGTTTCCTTTTGTCTTTTGTCTTGCTCTGTATCTTTCTTTTATTTCCTTACCTTGTTGTCCTCTTTGGTTTCTTTGCTGAATCAGCTGTGTGTGTTCAAAACAGCCAGTGTGTTGATATCCAGCTGCTAGCGTGTGACACGATGCCGTAATGCAAAACACAGCTGTCATGTGATGCCCCGGGCTGGAAAATAAAAGTTGTGAAGTGTGTTTTTTCAGCTCTAGGGACACAGCAGAGCAATGACGGCTCTGAAAATGCGAATAATGAATGTCAGTGTGAGATCAAAACCAGTCAGAAGCACTGACCTGACTGAGTTTTAAGGTCAGAAACATGTGTAGTATTGCTTTAACATATTTATGCCCCCACAACACCATACAAGTGCAAACATCAACTTAAAATCTTTAGGACAGGAAGAAAGCAGGACGTTCCTCACTGGGGTTAGCCAATCAGAGTTCAGCACACAGGAAATACCTCTTGGCCCTGCCCACCACAAATACACACATACCCACGAAGACACACATTTACCCTGAGACTTTTCTATAGGTTTGTTTGTCATAGCACCAGGGGAGAAAACCCAGTACAGAGAGGACAGTGAGAAGGACTGCAGAGACTATATACTTACACAGACACATATACGTTTGCACATATAGGCGCTCTTTCTCTTCACATACACATGCACACTCAAATACTTACACAGGGGAACAGGATAAAAATACTGTGCTGACAAGTCAATTAATCAGATGTGAAGGTGCTGAGCAGAACAATCCTTTACAAGGCTGGAGTTCAAAAACATTTGTGTGTGTGTGTGTGTGTGTGTGTGTGTAGGTGTGTGTGTGCAGTGGTGTGAGTGTGAGAGAGAGAGACAAAGAGATGGAGAGAGAGAGAGAGAGAGAGAGAGAGACTGAAGTTTCTGTGCTTAATAACCTGTGTCATAAGCTGTTGATCAGAACATTTTTGGAGAAATAAATTGAAACAACTGAATTATTTTTGTGTCAAGTTGAAGCTGCAGTATTTTTGTTCCATTTATCTTTCTGCAGTTCATAAAAATATAATGTGTTTACAGTAACTCAGCACATATATAAATATTCATAAAATGGACTGTATGCTGTATGCCTGCATGTGATTAAGTAACTTAATCTTTTAACTAAATTGTTTTATCCAGGTGTTCTCAGAAAGACAGCTACTCAGACTGTCAGGTTACATGATGTTTACATGGTTTTAATAACTTTTTGGCAACTAAATCAATAAGTTTTATGTGGCAAAATTGATAAAAAATGAAAAAGATGGCAGTTCGCATTTTTCTGTATGATCTACAGCTTTAAATCACAGCCTTTTTATTTTTGTCTTCCTTTTCCACACTACTCTCATACTGATACTAGTATTGTATGGCCTGTGCTATGCTACTGGTATCTCCTTGGGGCTTCATGTTAATTCAGGTAGTCATTACAACTTTCATACATGCTCATCATATTGCTCTTCATTTGACTTTTTTCAGTTTTGATAGTGATCTCCCCCCACCTCCCCAGCCCTCTGCTGCATTAGCCAGTTGTTTCTTGAGTAATGTAGGAAGATGGGAGGGGGCAGGGGGATGTTCTCAGGGACAGTCTGTGTCATGTTTGCTCAGATTTCTCCAGAGCAGTCACCAACATTACAAATGTGTTTCAGATTCAATCTGACATATGTCCTCACTTAGATGTTTACATTTATTATTAATTTATCTGTATTTTACTTAAAGCAAGGTGATAATGTGGAAAAACAAGGTCTCCTCTAAGATGGCATTAGCATATGTTGCTCGTGTTAAGAAAACATTTTTCTTATCCTTTTTCATTTGCTTTATGGGTAAAAAAAAAAAAAAAAAAGAGGCAACCAAGGCAGATGAATCAAAATTCTTATTGTCCCCGCTCAGCGTTAACTTAATCTCTATACTGTAAATTGTATTTTGGCATTTTTAATGTATTATTTTATGTCAAATTAACAACCTTATTGTCTGTTGTTGTTATAATTAAAACACTTAAAGGGACTTGAGGCAAAATTAAGAAACGAAACTCGTGACTGGCGCTTCAGGTAACTGCAGCCACGAGCCAAGCCGTCACGGTAGCGTGCACAAACTGAAGCTATAATGTTGTTTACTAACCTTTTTCTTCATAGTTACACTTTTTAGTGGTCTTTCAGTTGATCTGGATCGTTTGCTGATGGCAGAAGAATCCATAACTATCGCTGACAGTGTTTGAATTTACCGTGACCGTCTTCTTCCCGTTTCAAAACTGCAGATGTAGCGTCATTTGACGTCACGTCCGCAGGGCAACGCGGAAAATTCGGACACCGAATTGCAGCGCATTTTACAGCACACAGCCTGTTCAAGGCAACGGAGAGAAACATGGGTGGAAATGTTATTTTTGGTATTTAGCGCTTCATCACCCATTAGTATAAAAAAAAATGGACATACATGTTTGGTATTTTTTTAAATTCCTGCCTCTAGTCCCTTTAATCAATTCACATCTTAAACACAAAAAAATCATTCCATTTACTCAAAATTTTAAGGCCCCCCTTTCATTCATATTTTTAAGTTAAACGTTTTACAGTGTACATATGAGACAAAATAGTGATGACTGATCTTGGGCGTACTGATTATGATTGAAAGTATTTTATCCTCAATATATTTGTAGCAGCACAAGCCAGGTGTCATAAAGCCTTTTTTTTTTTACAGATTTTACACAAATTGGCTAAAATCATGAAGTAGTCACAGAAAATGCAACATGCTTTTTAGAAAGTTTAGCTCTTCACCCTGCTGTTCATCAAGTATGCATCTACAAAAAATGATAATTGTTTTGAAATTTCTCAATAGTGGATCAGTTTAAAGCATTGTAGGAATTCAATAAGCAAGAAGGAGCAGTCACAGCAAGCGCCTAACTGAGTAGCTGCAAGCAGCAGGCTGCACACCTCTGCTTCTCAGTTTTCAATTTTACTATGCCTTGTTGTAAGCAAACTCCCGCAACATGCAGCATAAAATCAAGTTATGATTGCTCAAAGGAAATACAGCTTGTTTTGTCACCCACGGAACTCTGTGACTCGTAGTATTAAATTGCATTTGCTATTATCATAGAAGACGGACACAGTGTTTCTGCTGCCAAGTCACATCCCTCAGTCAGGGCTGAGAGTGTAATATCTGTAATAGGCACTGGGTAAAGACAAAAAAAAAAAAATCAGCTTATTCTTTATGGTATCATTATCTAGTTCTACTATCTTTGATCAGTGTGCAGGCAGACCAGATGCCGATTATTTTTCTTTGTCCAGTTACATCCCAGGCATCATACTTTAGCTTAACCTCTTAAAAAAACATATATACATATATATATATATATATATATATATATATATATATATATATATATATAACTGGTTTCAGAAAAGACCAAGACTGGGCTGAGCAAACAATAAACTAACAGGGTTTTTCAGTTCTGTCTATCCAGCCCATTGCTATCACCACAAGTAACTACAGCTGTCACAAAGTCCAACATCTCAGCTCCCACAGAGGAGTGCTACCATTTTTATATTTCTAGAAAACATGCCCTAGCCAATAATGTGAATAATTTCAGCATCTTTCAGGAAAAGAGCCTGGTATGTCACCAACCGTGTCACACCGTCACCCTTTGTGAAGTTATTGAGCAAATAAAAGAGCAACAATCAACATTTTGAAAGGATGTGTTTTTTGCAGAGGTGGATATCTTTACTTAAATCTGATCAACTCTGACAGGGTCTCTCAAACAGAGTCCCTCTCAGGTCACATTAGTTACAGTTACATCATACCTCTGCTTTCTTTCTAGTTTCCTGGTTGTTAAAGCTCCTGCATGAACACAATGTAAATTATAAGAGGCAGTGTGAGAATTATTCTTCATTGTTTCAAGTTCACTCCACACACACACACACACACACACACATATCCTTGTACGTCTATCTTTTTGAGGACATTCATTGACATAATGCATTCCCTCGCCCCTCACCCTAATCCTAACCACCACAACTGATTGCCTAAACCTAAGCCTAACCAAAACCTAATTGTAACCTAAACTCCAAAACCTAACCTTGACCCCTTAAAAATGGGTTTTTCTTTTACTTTTTTTTAGTGAGGACCAGGCAAAATGTCCTCACTTTGCTGGTTACAAGCTCAAAATGGTCCTCACAATGTAGCAAGTGCAAGTACATACACAGACAGACACACACACACACACAAAAAGTGAAAATTTATTGAAGTAATTCCCAAGTTGTTAAGCAAGGTGATAACAAAATGCAAAAAATCTGTACATCCATAAGCAATCCTTTATGAGTTGTAGAGTTCATGCTTACTGCTGATACAAAAAGCCAAACTGCTCTGAGATCTGCTAACACGTGAGTCATAGACCGTGGCATTCCTAATTTATGGCTGCAGTAACTGGGACTGTACAGATAGGTCAATGTAACACTTGACTGGGTTGGGGAGTTAAAGCAATAAAATTAAATATACTTCATTACTCATTAATGATTAGAGTGGTCTGTCAACACCACCGAAGCGTGTTGACTTTGGTTTGAAATCAACAGTGTGACTGACTGACTGACAGACATCTCCTAAGCAGTGCTGAAAGCAGTCAATCAAGAGCGGCTACTGCGGTAATGACAGGGATGTGTGCATTCCCTCAGGAAGAGCTGTCAGGTCAATAGATCACTACTACTCTGACACACAAACACACTTATACACACACACACACATACAAACTGAAACAATGCATCCGCTTATGAAATATGCTGCCATTTTGCTGGTGCACACACAGTAAAACTCTCCAGCACACCAACAGTTTAGTGTTG
This sequence comes from Atherinomorus stipes, assembly GCA_023101725.1. Lineage (NCBI taxonomy): Eukaryota > Metazoa > Chordata > Actinopteri > Atheriniformes > Atherinidae > Atherinomorus > Atherinomorus stipes. Next base: position 16,616 of record JALJCO010013240.1, read on the forward strand.
ACAGACTGCAGGGCTGCTTTCCTCCTCTAATTCGTTGCATCCTCCTCCCAGGGGATTGACACACACACACACACACACACACAAATACAAACACGTTTCAAGAACTTCTTTACATCAGCTGAACTGGATTATAAGTGACACTGAGGCTAAATAAAAGGAGTTCAAGGATGAGCATGTCTGAGGGTGCGAAATGTATTGTCTGTACCGCATGGCTACCCACAACCGCCCCAAATGAAGTGAATTTTGCTGGTTCATGGATGCTTCCTAATCCTGTTAGTTCCAGGATAGTTTATCTGGCCTTTGTCTGGAGCTGAGCAACCACATTGTCTCAGATTGCGTCCCCACGTGACAAAGACACTAATATGTTTTAAATTGGCCTGAGCCCTGTGAGAAGCTGCAATGGGTCTGATTAGGTTCTGCTGTGACAGAAGAGCAATTGCATTAGAAAAGACCTGGATCAAAGGCTTTGGTTTAATCAGGTGTGGAGTGAACTGATCTTTAAATAGTGCTTCGCACTGCATTGATATGATATGATGAAGTATTTCCTCTTCAACAACTGTCTCCGTAAAATATTAGGATCTAATGACATTAGTTCATGTGTTGTGTTGATATTTGGACTGAGCTGCTGGGTTCAGAAAATGATTCAGTCACCAGAATGCTTCTCCTCAACCCCCCCCCCCCCCTCCTCCTCCTCCTTCAGTCCTATCAATCTGTTCAATCACATCTGTCAGTCCTCCTCCTCTTCCTCTACAGTCTTCATCCCTCGTTTTTCCTCCTGTACTTGTCTCTAAAGGTCAACTTGCAGTTGTGATGATTTAAGAAAATAACTTTGCTTCCACACACATTACAGTGAAAAGACATCATCTGCGCTGCAGTGATTTAAATGTAAATGAAATGTGTCCAAGCAGAGGTGGAGACAGTTCAGATGGAGTTGACGTGGGGTAAACAGGTTGTTTTAATGACCTTTCATATCATGCAGGGACATGGCTGTTTACAAACAAACAGAAAGCGGTCAGACTTGTTTACCAATTACACAGTAGTGACAGATGTGTTTACAATCTACCAACACCGCCAGCCACTGATGATTTTAATATTCATACCTGTGCTCTGCACAAAAACCTCCCTCACACTGGAGAGGAGTGCATTTGGAATATTTGTGGAAACTGAATGCAGGAGACAAGAGAACGGGTGAAAATATCAAGGGTGCAAAGAAAAATCTGTGTTTAACTAAATTAAGTCAAAATTAATGATGGTTCAAGTGGCTGATAATGTAAATGCAGCAAATTCTGAAAGTTCAGCAGCTGGTGTATTAATTCAGCGGGGTTTCCCTGCATTTTCTCCACAGCATATGTTGCATGGTACAGCAGGCGTGTAACACTACTTCTGTTATTGCAAGGTCTAAATTATCAGCAAAACCAACCTTTCTAGTTGATATCATTAGATTGCTGAAGCAATGAGAAAGTTTGTGATATTAGTGGTAATTCGGATGACTGTAGAATATTTCTGCAGGAGCCTTGCCACTGACTTGAGGATTTTCCTTGATTTATTGCTTTTGTTTTCATCATTCTCTGCAGTGTAGTTCACTACAGGTGTAGTTGCCTATAGAAATGATTCATTATTTATTTCATGTTTGCAGTTTTTTCCACTGCTGTAGACAGGTGGGGAGAAGGGAGAGAAGTGTGGAAAAAAGTAAAAGAGCTGAGGGTTTATATCTCACACTTACTCAGGACTTTTTCAAAGCATACAGTGGGCAGTGTTGGGAAAGAAATGCAGAAGACCTAAGTTGCCATTTGTAACTATGGAAAAGGATTTGGAAAGTAGCATGTATTGATGGTCAGTATTTATTTATTTACAGTGTCTATCTATTTTACATGATAGGAAAAATTGCAGAACACAATCTAATTCAAAACATACATTATACCCCCGATAAGTCGCACACAATAAAAACACAGCACTCCCAGTTCTGCTGGACAGGTTGTGAGGATATCCATGTTTTAGCTCACATTACCACAGCTTGCTTAAAGGAGCTGTATCATGCTTTTCAAATGTTCCGAAAGTCAAATACAGGCATTTATAAGCTAGATATGTTCCCATCGTTACTATAGAAACTAATTTGGTGTTAAATATTAGTTTTTCTATGCGTCTAATTTCCAACACGGAAGTAAGATGGCTGACTGTACTGAACCGCGGAGCTCTCGACCAATTGCAGCATGTTTTACACCTATTTCATGACGTCGCCCCGGAAGAGACACTTATTCTGAAGGGTCACAGAATTGTCTGTAGCACCGGCACCGGCAGCTCTCACATAGATGTAAGTAGTAAACATTGATGGATAATTACTCCGATCGACGGGATAAAACAGACCAGCCTGTTATGGAGCTGTATGCGCTCGACCCAGAGTCTGATATGGAGTTTGAAGTACACGCAGTACCACAGAAGTACCACAGAGACCCCTGACAAGCAAGTCATTTAGTGAACAAATCAAAGGCTAACAGTTAGCATTGAGCTGAGAGATGTGTTGACTCACCAGTGTTGTTGTCTGTCCATGCGCGTTTTTATAGTAAGAACTGCGTCAGGTTTCAGAAGTAATCCCAGAGAAAAAAACATTTTACTGCCCAAGATTCATGAAGTTGAAGTGAGTGAAGTTCACACACAAAGTTGAGGTTTTTTTTCTGCTCCTGAAGTTATAATCCAACCACTTCTGGCAAGTCCATTCATCCAGTACAACAAATAAACTCCCACGCTGAACGTAACCACGCTGAACGTAACTGCATTTTCCCCAACTTGCTGTCCTCTAGAGCTTAAAAAAAAGAAAAAAAAAGGAAGAAAATTCTCCTGAACTCTTGAGCAAACGTCTGTTAGCTGATGGCTGCTTGTCTCTGAGGAAATCTTCCTGCAGGTGTTAGTTCCTTCCTCAGAGAGTGTGTATAGGATTCTCTGACTTTCTGTTCCACAGAGGGCGTCTTGCTAAGATACTGAGCGTGCGCATTTGGACTTTCGTGATTGGTGCCACGTTCATACGTAACGGGGTGGGTAGTCAGCCGTTTGCAGGGAGGTAGCGCTTGGTTTAAATATTCATGTAGATTACTCAAATATGCATGAATGAAGAAAAATAACGATTTAAATCATTTTTTGATAAGGAAATAACACACTGACATGCTGAAAAGCTCTTAAAAGTCCATTTTTCATGATAGGGCTCCTTTAAAGGTAGAGTCTGACGTTTCCCCCCTAAAAATAAACGTTAGACTTGTGCAAGTGGAAATCCGTCTCAAACTGTGCCTTTGGGCTTCTACTCGCGTGCCGTAGCGCGTAGAATGCAGCTCTCTCTCCCCCTGCCTGTAGTCCGCTCTTTAGCTTTGTTTTGTTGTGCTCGGGACGTTTCTGGGTGGAGATTTCTGTTCATATCACCAGCCAATGACAGAACTAAGGACATGATGCCGTGTGGGAGTAAGCTCATGATTGGAGCAGACGCCAGTCACTCGAACTCTCGAGGGAAAAAGAAAGAAAGAAAAAACGGCGGATGCACTGCAGAAAAGGTAAGAGCTTTAGATAATGCAAGTTGGAAAACTAGGGCTAATATCAGTTTGGCTTTTACCCGCTTCTGAGCTCTGAAGGAGAGGCTTGAAGCTGAATAGTTTGAAGGACGAGGCGGCCATTAGCCTGAGAGGGAGGGTCGCTAAGTTTGAATACTGCTGTTTGCAAACAGAAATGGTGGGGGGACTTCGGACTCTACTTTTAACCCTTTACAGGTTAAGATTAAATTTGCAGAATTTGATTCAGTCTGACTGACCCAGCTTTTCTTTAATCTTTCCTTTGTTGTTGCTCCTCTTCTGCAGAAGTCCCAAACAGCAGCATGCACAATAAACTACAGTGGCATGGACTGCTTGGCATAGCGGCAGTACTCTTGCTTGGCATTAATCTAATTAACACAAAGCTAATTAATATATTGATACATGTGCATTACCATACTTCTTCTGCTTATTTTAACATTTAAGTACTGTTTGATAATATACTCTCAGCATTTTCTTTGCATAAATTAACCAACTGCAACTAATAACAGTGGGCCTTGTGAGCTTGTTTCTTTGTGACTAGAAGGTCCCATGAGGGAGCACTGTAGTAAAGTTTATGGTCCATTCAGTGTCATGTTATTCTGGAATAAGTATTTGGCATTGCTAATTTAAAGATATTTATTTTAATCTAAATCATTTCATTTATTAATAGCCCTGTAATAGGTCCAGTCTAGTGCCAATCCATGTGTTTGGGGACCCCCGACGTAGAAGATAAAAAGGAGATACAAGGTAAAAAAAAAAAACAAACAACAACAACAACAAAAACACTGATAAAGACACTGTATGATCATGGGGATGATGACACAATAGCCCCTCTCAGACTTGCTCTGGAAAGCAGTAGTGTGGATTCTGTCCTTTATACAGTTTGCATTCAGACAAACGTTCCGCTCTGTTACTGTGGTGTTGTAGCCAGCAGCTTGCCCCCATGTCATACTGTAAGAGCAGAACTGTTGCACAAGTCATTTTGGCTGAACATACAGGAAAATGTTCCAGACAGGGATCAAAGAATGGCTGTCACTGTGCACATATATCCTATATAATTACTAGATATGGCGCCTCCACAGCTAGCCAATGGATTATAATGTCCCTGCTCATGGCCATCTTGCCAGTCAGCTCGCACGCTATTTATCTTGTTTTAATGGTGCATATATTTTTGAAGTAATCATAACTCAATTTTCTACCAATTTTCAAAGCATTTGGTTTCTCACAAACACCATGTAAACATCAGAAATGTATTCATGAAATTACATACTTATGAACAAGTAACCAAATGCAGGCGGGACAAATATTGTTTTGGGGTTCTGATCACTGGGTTGATGCTATGTTGCTCTTTGGTTGTCATGGTGATGTCAAGTATTGGTCACATGGATGTAATCGGTGACAGTCTGTGTTTTCAAAGGGTATGTATGTGTATATAGTGTAAATATGGTGAAAAAAGTATTGAACACATCAACATTTTTCTCAGGAAATAAATTTCTAGTAGAGCTATTGGCACGAAAATTTTCACCAGATGTCGGCAACAATCAAAGTCATGCACACATACAAAGAAATCCTAATATTTATGCCCATAAATGAAGTCATGGCTAATAGTGAAATGACACGGGAATAAGTATTGAACACATGAAGAAATGAAGGCACAAAAATATATAGAAAGCCAAGAAAACAGCTGGAGTCAGTATTTAGAAAGTAATCCTGTCTCACCATGGTGTCAGACAGGAAGCATCCATGATGGGTAAAAGCAAAGAGCTCTAAAGACCCATGCAACCTTATTATTGCAAAAACACCGAAGGCATTGGTTCCAGGTGCTTTTCTAAACTGCTGAAAGTTCCAGTGAGCACCAATGGGACCATCATCCAGAAGTGGTAAGAACACGGCATCGTCATAAACTGGCCACAGCCAGGTGCTCCTCACAAGGTTTCAGACAGAGGAGTCAGAACAATAATCAGAAAGGGTCTCCAACAGACCAGGACCACTCGTGGAGAGCTTCAGAAAGACCTGGAATCAGCAGGTACAGTTGTTTCAGAGAAACGTGGCTGGGATGTAAAAAGTCTGCAAGGAAGCAACATGTTTGAAAAGACAACTCTGGTTTAAAAGCGGATGGACTTTACAGCAATATTCCAGAATGCAAGTCTGAAAGCAGCTTATGTAGAGGTGAATATTAATTCTTGAATTCATCAGTCACATTGTCTCCATCTTTTTTTCTGCACACACAAGTGGGTACATAAATAAATTGTGCTGTACCGATAATAATAAGTTAATAGCTAATTCTTAAAATAAGCTGCATTAAGTTTAGCTTACTTTCTGGACACAGGGTGACACAGTATAATAAGTGCAATGCAGCAGCAGCAAAAAGTCAGAGTGTTACACCAAACATGTCTCAGGTGATTGGAAACACTTAACCGTGGCTGGAGGTTAAGTTCTGTACTCTTTCTTATCAGAGGACAAAAACATTTGTAGTGGGCAATTTGGCATGCATAATACCCTGTGCATTAGGCCTTTAAAGTTGCTTTCATACACTCATCTTTATGTTCCTGAAAGATTCCCACACTGCAGCTGTAGTGTGGATCTCATCAATGTAGGCTACATTTTCTCTGATGTTAATCTTTAGCCTTCACATTCAGGTGGTTGCCTTTAGATGCTTTCCCATTTCACCAAAGAAGACCTAAGCCATGCTTTAAAATGTCAAAATCATCATCTGATTCAGTCCGATGTAGCTACTGTTGTGGAAAAAATTAAATAAGAACTTCTGACAATTATCGAGATGAGAAAGTCCATTCAGGTTTATTAAGAACTTATGCATAAGGAGAGCTGTCACACAGATGCACACGGCATCTGCATGAGAACTCTGATTTACAGAAGAGAAGTTTCCCCTTATATAGCTTTACAGGAGATGTGTATTTGTTAAAGACGTCATTTGCATGTAAAGAAGAGACAAACAATGGCTCAGACAAAAAGGGAAGTGGATTGAGTGGCTCACAGGAGGTCAGTATCTGCCTTTGGTGACAGACATTTGGTCTCTTGATTAGCTTTAAGATGTGAATTGGTCTTGCAGGAACAATGACTTGATTAGATTTTCTCAGGCACAACTACTTTCTAAGGATGAGTGGATTAAATAATAAAATTTCCTCCACACTACTGTACAGGATCTCCTCAGGAGAAATTACAAGTAGTGAGCTTAAGAGCATTTGAAAAAACTGCATTTCTTTAAAAATCATCAAGGTTTATTCAAGTCTAACAAAGTTATCTTTAAGTTTACTTTTACATATGAAGAGGATCTAAAATAATACTTTCATATCAAAGAAATAGAAAGAGAGCTTGTCAGCTTATGAACCACCGGGACTGAATATGACAGAACAATGAGAGCAAGTAAAAATTTTCTCTGCTCTGGCAAACTTACAATTTTCATATCAGACATAGATATATGACATTACAAATGTGTTCAATGAAACAGAAATATGAATCAGGGTAGCTTGGAGTGCAATATCCAACATGTGGATACTGTATAATAGTTGTATCCCTGACGCACAACTTTTCCTGATCTTGACTGCAGCCTGATCCCCTCAACAACATAATAAACAGACAGGACAGTGTTTATGGATACTAAGTGTCGGCTTCTGCAGCTGAGTGTGGTCCAAATTCATTCATTCGAATGCAACAACAATCTCCCCCTCAGGGAGAGTCTGTCTCCCATTTAATGCAGCATTAATCAATACTTTCAGTTAACGACTATACAACCAACTGATGTGACAATTTCACGCAGAAAAATTGCACTAAATATAAAAAGTAAACTATACCTTGAATTTAAATGCAAAACCTCATCTCCTCTGTCTCATGCTCTGTGTTTGCACACTGACTTAAACTATGTTTGTCAGCTGGAGTTGTTATTTTTCTCTGCAGCATACGCCTCAATGGGCTGTCTGTCTTTTTGGATGGAGTCGGGCAAGACAAATTGACAGCTTCTCATGCACACACACAGGCATACACACACATACAGATAAACCCATCAGTGTGCATGTGGCTCAACAGTCCATCGGCTCAAACAAAACCGCACACGTGCAGAAACGCAGTTGTAGACTGGCTGATGGACTGAGTGACAGTTTATTTTCAGGACTTAAATGAACAGAGGGACAGACTTGATGCTCTGAGGCAACGGAGAGCAGAGTAAGCAGGAGAATATGAGCCGCTCGTAATGCTCCAGGGTGGATAGATTCTAAATTAGGCTGCACACACACACGGTGGCCTTTGTCAGTGCCACGCAACTGTCTGTGCATGTTGGATTCAATGACCATTACTGACAGAGTTGCTGAGAGAGCTGTGCATAGCAACAGAACAAAGAGAGGATATAGATACGCAGATACGGTGGTCACCCATGTCTCCTCACTGCTGCAGCAGATCTGCTACAGCTTTTGCAGAAGATTCATCTTGAAAGCTTTGCTGTAATGCAGTACATAATTGGATCCATTGTACTAAAAAAGGCCTCCTCACTCACACAATTGGATGTCAGGTCCTTCCTGAATCAAATTGTGAAAGGAAAAAAATGCAAATGTTTCAGAAATCTCCACTGAGCGTGGATCAACAGCGCAGCATAAAAGACTTTGATCGTGGCTGTACTTTTAAAGGAGACAGTTTGAACGGAATTGGCAGCTACTGAGGCAGCAATGTGTTTAATTAGGATGAATAAGGTCTGCAACATTTTCCATTTTGTGAGCACGAATAACATGACATATAATGCAAAAAGGAAAAGAACAGCAAAAGCCAGGAGAAGAGCTGACTTTGGAGATTTTCCCTTCCAGTAGTCTAACATTACACAGCAGAGCAGGAAAGAAGAGAGGGGCTGGGAAGAAGGCAGGCAGGAGGGAGAGGAAGAGGAGGTCACAGAAAGGAGGGACCACATCTTCTACCCTTCACCCCTGGCTCATCTCTTTCCCACCTCGTTTGAAGGTTTATCCTTCTTCCTCTCTATTCTGCCTACTCCCACTCATCTGCTCTTTTTCCTCATCCTTTCCTCTTGTCCTCAGGCTACATATCACATACATTTCTCCTATGTTTCTCCTCTAAACACTCTCCCTCTTTCCATCCCTACCCTCATGACTTTCTCCCCCTCATCTCTTTTGTGACCGGGCGTCCTCCACTCTCCTCCCTCACTTTTTGTCTTTTCATCATCCTCCTCCTGCTTCTTCTCCCTGCATGTGACTGATTTACATCCTGTATCACCTCCCCCCTTTTCCTTCCCCCTCCTCTGCTTTTCCATATCTCTCACCATCATCCCATCTCCTCTTCTGTGGCTTCCCTCAAATGCAGATTTCCTCCCTACATTCCTCTCTTCCTCCTCCTTTCCCTGCTCTGTCCTTTACCCTCCCTTCGTTTCTCTCTCCTATTGTCCCCTGCTTTCCTCTCTTTCCCTGTCCCAGGGCTCGTTAAACAATGTCCACATTCACCTAACATCATCTGCAGGGAGCCTCCTATAGGGGTGACAGTGTGTGTGTGCGTGTGTGCGTGTGTGCTTGTGCTTGTATAAAAGAGGTACATATTGTCTAAATTAAAAGACTGCGGGTGTGCATTCATTGCTTTGGAAAGGAAATGGTGCAGGTTTGTAAAAGAGTGCGGGCATAGGTCCAAGAAAAGAAAAGGCAAAGTTTCCTCCAACACATAAAAGTACACAACTTGAAGTAAAGCTGAAAGTACTGTAAGAGGGAGACAAAGACTATGACAGACGGAGTGATAAAGAGACTGTTTTAGGGGGTGTTTAGCATTTGGCTTTTATTTCTGCAGAACAATTGGTATTCACAAGAGTAAAGCACTCAAGCTGTTGGTCTGGAGGCAAGCATCAAACCCCCACCTACAGTACCAAACACTCCCAAACTTACTGTACCCACCAGCGCACACACTCTACTTTTATATGTCCTCCTTCTTGTTTCTTTACCTGTGTCTTCTCTGATTCACACACTAACTTTATCTGTCATTTTCTTATTTATAAAACTTTTTCAAAATTATTTATCCTCTTCTTTGTCCACAGACTTGTCTTCCCCACTCTTCTCAGCCTCACTCTTCCTCTCACTGGATCCTTTGAAGTCAGCTCATACCTGCTGTCACATACCACCTGTTCAGTTCTCAACAGGACTGGGCCAGATTGAACTAAACTATGCCACTCTAGACAGGACTGGACTGAACTGGACCAGTGTGAGTAAGGTCAGACAGATCAGCAGGGGCTGAAGCAGCAGTGGCACAAGGAACAGATAAACAGCTAAATGTCAGGCAACCTGGCCTGGTTTAAAAATCTGGCACAATAAAACATAGTAGTTTTAAATGAATTACTTTTATTAGTTTTATAAGACATTCACACACATTCAGTTATGCCCAAATATACAAATTTATTGTATATCTAATAGTTTTTGTCCTTTGGAACAATGTAGCTATCAATACACTCGTTCATGCAACGATTTCAGGACACCTATTGAACACTTTTACTCTCTTGTCCACTCAAGGAATGCTGTTTAGATAGCATCATGGCAACTCTAAGATTAAGCCAGAAGTGATGAATAAATAAATAAATAAACAAACAAACAAACAGCACTATCCTCAGGTCTAGAAGAAAAAAGTGTCTTGCAGCAAGACCACCTCAGAAGAATGACCCAACATTATAGTTAGATGGAGTAAAAAGACAGAACAAAGTGAGATAGTCTGAATCCACAGTGGAAATGAGACTCAGTCTTCAAAGATTGCTTGGAACAATCCTTCTCCCAAGTTCCTGAAAAACTGTTCACAGCTGTGCCAAGACGAACTTGGTGCTGCTTTGGAGGAAAAAAATACTCACATATAATACTGGACAGTCTAGTCTGTTTCTGTTTGCTACAGGTTTTATTCACTGGATATGAAATCAACATAATTATAAATTTATGTTTATAGCTAGATGTAGACCACACACCATTGGAAAGAGAAGAGCTGAAAGAGAAGCCATTTGGGGGCCACTGCCATAAAATACAAAAATGGGCAAAGAATGACAGCCAATGTACTCTGGGCTAAATGAGCTAACTCGAAGCTAAAAGGAGCAAATGAAGATTAGCCCCCATGGACTAAAGATAAGGCATGCGCAAACTTTCTGTCAGCTGGCTAAAAACTACTAAAAACCACTCTGCTACTTGCTGCAGCCTTCCTGGTTAGCAAACAGGGAGCTAGCTGTTAGTTACCGGGCCTGCTGCCTGTCAATCAAAAGGACACACCAATAATTAATTATGTACAATTAACAATGTACAGTGCACCAGGCTAGTCTTTTAGTGTTGACAGATGACATGAAAGCACAGCAAACCTGACCTTCTAAACCTAAAGTGACTTTTTTGAACATGGCTGTAAACATGTTTATTTCTGCTGTGAAGTTGGTCTTTGTAACATGGGAATCTATGGGGATTTACTCCGTTTTGCAGCCACCCCCTAGTGGATGAGGGGTGAAATAAAATTTTTCAGCATATGCACAAAGGCTTCAATTTTCTCTCCAGAGGTTGCCACTTGATATAAACCAATAATTGGATAAAGGAAAGACATTTTGAAGATAACTAAAACATAGTTTAGATCTAAAATTTGATATAAAAAAAAATGTCAGTAATGTTTAAAGGGATATTGTAGTACACAATGTATGTTGAAACTGTCTCCGGTGATAGTACCCAGGTTAACTGAAAAGTTAAACAATATGTCAAAAATTATGAGCAACCCCTTCAATGTCAAAGACTGACTGAGCTTGTCTTAACAAAGATGTTTTGCTAGTCCAACTAATTTAGATGTAGATGTTGAAAACACTGAATTACACTGTCTGAACTTCACTTTGAATGAACTAATAATTTGAGCTACATTAAAATGCAGATATCAAATATTAACTTTACCCTTCTGTTAAAAGATGCACTGCCTTTGTGCTGATTCCTTGTCCTTTAAAATTCAATCTGAGGGATTCAGAGGAACTGAATCTTCAGGGCAAAAATTCCACATGGATTTAACATTTTCTTGTCTTTTTTTATTCCGAGTTGGCTCTGATCTTTATCATGGTCATTTATTTGAATTCAAAGAATCTCTCATCTGTTTTAATCTGTACTGTCTCACATTATTCCCATTTGCTCTTTGTGTTTCTGCTCTTTTCCTCTTGCTCACCTCTTTGATCCAAAGCAGCAGGTGAGTTGAAAGGTTAGCAGGATCTTCGTCCATGACTACACTGACTTCCTGAACAGACACATTAATATTGCTATGAACTAAGGGAAAGAGGCCATGGGTGTGTGTGTTCTCCCAGGTGATGGCGCACGGGCGAGAAATACTTGTTTGATCCCTGGAACAAAGAGAGAGGAAAGGGTGAAGATGCAAGCAGCAGAGACACAGGGAGCTTAAGGGTGGAGGAGAGAGACAGGAAAGGGAGAGCGAGACAGGAGGTTAGGAGGGATCAAGCCTCACGAGAACAGAGCTTTGTTGAAGGGGGTTTGAAGATCATGAGCAGCTTTGTCACATGGAGTGAGAGGGGACAGAGAAATGTGTCCAAAAACTGCTCAGTCCACGTCAGTATGAGCAGCAGGGACCACCATGCTGTTTACTGTTGGATGCTACAAAGAGGAGAACACCATCATGCACTGTGACTGCTTAAATGGAATTTAGAAAAAAAACAAAAACAAAACTAACATAATATAGTGATTATTTGCTCACACAACTCTGGTCAAATACTACATGCACTCGTTATGAAATTATTGTTATGTTATTTGGTTTTCAGTGATGACTTTTGCTTGTCTTTTTCTTCAGGCCACATTATTTTGAAACAAAAGAAAACTTCACAAAAAAAAAAAAAAAAATACAACCACTGACTAATACAGTACAAGACTCTCCAAGGAGACCAGTGCATATCTAAGGAAGTCTCTTGAAGGCATTTCTAATTAACTGCAATATCAATGTCATCTATTAAAACCACCAAATGCATGTAAAAGTTATTTTAGAGTAAAAGCCACAGTCCAGCACAGAAGCCACAAAAGAAAAGAAAAAGCTGAGCCAGAAGGTGAAGCACTAGATGTACCGGTTGATCTGTGTTACCATCTTTACCAGGCTGTGGCCACCGGCTGTGGTTCACCAAGAACGAGATTGCGGGTACAAGCGGCTGAAATGAGTTTCCTCCGCAGGGCCGGGCTCCCTCTAGAGATAGATGAGAAACTTCATCCAGGAGGAGCTAAAAGTAGAGCCGCTGTTCCTCCGTATCAAGACGCGTCAGCTGAGGTGATGCCCCCCAGACGCTTCCCTTGTGGGGTATTCAGGTACGTCCCACCAAGAGGAGACCTTGAGGAAGACTCAGGACGCGCTGAAGAGACCTCATCTCTCAGCTTGCCTGAGAACATGTCTGGATCCCCCCGCACCAGCTGTCAAATGCGGCCGAGGAGAGCAAACCTGGGCCTTGGGCAGCTGGCACTGCGACCCTAGCCGGATGTAACGTTGCAAGTCCTGAGCCATTTAACACTCAGCAGCAAGTCTGGACTGGCCATCGGGCATACCGGGTATTTTCCCAGTGGGCCGATGGTGATTTTGGGACTTTTTTTATTATTATTATATGGTAGCTTTGGTTGTCAGTGGCATAAGTCATGATATCTATTGGTAAAAAAACTGATTGGCTGGCCTATTAGTCATGAGTGATTGTGGGCTGGACCAATTACAGCTGAGGGCCAATGCCCCCCTTACTCTTGGGCCACAGCTGTCAGTCAGTCATACAGAGAGAACTACATGAAGAGCAAAACACAGACAGGTTTCACGCCGGGGAAAATTAGGAATTAAAAGAGACTAGCTCTTCATGCAGATGCTGCCTTATGTATTAAAATAACACGGATGTTTGCTGGTGGCTGTAGAGGAGCTCCCTCTTCAGCCGCAGGTGACGAAGGCGGAGGTCGCCGGCAGGTGGATGCAAGAGAACCTTACTGCAGTTAAGATGACCGACAAGGGTGTCGCCATACATCCAATCCATACAGGAAGTCTCATGCGAAAGTTAGTTAAATACCACCAAGAGTAACTATCTGCGGCTTGCAAATAGATGCGTATAGTGTAGTCGGGTGGTTAGGGTTAGGAGAAGGGTCGGGGTTAGGGTTAGATTTTAGTAAGTTACATGAAAAAGAAACTTCAGATTGGAACTTCCGGCTTGGATTGGATATATGGCGACGTACTGTGACTGCAGTTGGGTTCCTCTCGGTGGATGAGGGGAGACCCGCGGAAGACCCTAGTGTGCAGGGCCGTAACCATGGTTACGAAACTAGTGAGGTACAAAACCATGTGAGTGCGCAATGCGCGAGCAAAGAGAGGATTTGAGTACTTATTTATGAATAAAAAGTAAAATAAGCAGGGTTTCAAACTGCAATTACACAAATACACAATCATATAATATTGTTGACTGAATTTTTAATAACATGTGACACTCATATGCTATAGCCTAGCTAAGAAGAGCCGGCTCTGAGAGCCAATGCTTAATAGTGAATCAGAGGAGCCGGCTCCCAGTTTTTTTTTAAGAGATCACAGTACTTTGTTGTGACTGGCCACTGAGGAGGCCATGCTGCCAGTCACATTTGAGCATATAGGTTTTGACAAATATATGAAAACAGAAAAAAAGTTTCTGTTCCATTGCAAATGAAGACAGAAGTTAGTGGTGAAGAGTTTGTGTGAGTGCATTGCGTTGTCTTGTAATACTGTATAACCGTGCAACACCTTAAAGTTTAATTTTGTTGTTTTATTGTATCATGTATCTTTTCTTCACCTGCCAAGGGTCTATTGATGCTAATTAGCTTGCTAATGATAATCCAACATGTTTACCTCTGTTGCTACATATGTTCATTAATATGTACTGTCCCTATCATATAAACAAAAAGTTTGATTATAGAATAAATGCACAGTTTTAAGGCTTCTCATAAAAATACTGAATGCAACAAAGTTTTTAACACACAAACCATTCATTTATTGCAAAATTAAGGTAAAATACAGGGCTGCAAATATCTTAAACTAGGAGCTATTCGGGAGTCGAAAGAGCCAGCTCTTCTTTGGGAGCCGAATCAAAAGAACCGGCTCTCTGAAAAGAGCCGAACTTCCCATCAGTAGCAGCAGGCTTGCGCCCGGCTCAGCCATGCTCAGGCTTAGCGGGGATAGAGACAGAGAAAAAAGTGTACAGATCTGGGCATGAAAAGTTCCTCCTTTTTCTGCCAGAGGTGGTGCACTAATAGTGCACCATTACTGCCGCAAATACGGCAAATACGGCAAATATGGCATCACGTACGGTGTCCAAACTTGCCATGTGGAAACATCCTTGTTCCGGGCATTCATTTATGCTCTGAAATCGTTTCCCCTGGGCACACAGGTGTTTCTCTGTGCGATTGAATTAGCAGACAAGTGGCTGGTAAGTGGCTGGGAAGTGGCTGGCAGTCAGCTGAAAGGGGAACTTTTCATGCCCTGATCTGTATTTCGTTTACTCTGTGAAGGGGAGATCTCCCCCAACGAAGTGGGGTGGAGAGCAAGTGGGACAGATTCACGCATTTCACAGACAAGGCACAGTTACGCAGAGTGTAAACGTCACCCAGTTCAGCAGCATGTACAGCTGCGGGGTTGGGGGGCAGCGGTGTTCCTAAACGGAAAGGTGTCCCACTCTCCTTCTTTAACATTAGGCTAGATAACGTTTGCTAGTGAGATAAGATGACGATGAGATTGGGATAAACTTTACTCCGCCCCCCTTGAACAATTATGACAGATGCGCGAACTGGCGAGTGTGTTTGTTCCTACCTCTCATTCAGGTCTTCCCGCACGGAGAATCTCTTCTTCATCACCTCAAAACCGAAACATGTCAAGGCCGCCGGTAAACGCGACGTGCTGTGTAACGCTACAGGTTAGGAGGAGACTTCATATGCGAAAACACAACTCATTTTTTAAATTTATTTTTATTCTATAAACACAACTCCTGATTGTCAGCTACAGTAGCAGTTAATTTAATGTGCAATTTTTCTACAAATTAGATTTTCTTTTCTCTTCTTTTCTTTTTTTTTTTTTGATAAAATGAATATTTTTTACAAAAAAAATCCCAGGAAATATTAACCGAGGTATTTACCTCGGGTACCTCATAGCTAGTTACGGCGTTGCTGGTGGGGGGAAAGAGCATTCTACCTGGGTCTAATATAAATCGAGTTTAGGTGTAGTCCAGTTCATTTTTGTTGTGCTTCCTAACTCTTTGAAAGTCAGTAGTTATAAGCAGGCTGTTTAACAAGTTTGCTCCACTTCCACGAGTGGCGCGGACAGCGCGCATTGTCGTCAACTGACTTAAAGTTCGACACAGATATCAGCATTCTTAAAAAATCTACCAGGTAGGTGAATGTGGAAATCAACTGGGATATTTCTCCTGCTATGCCGATGTGTCGCCTACATCACAGGCACGCGCAGAGCTGAATACTGTTAATGGTAATTCTCAGTTATGAATAGGATCCAATTCTTCGGTTTTATTAACGTCAACATGTTCACCGAGAGCTGAACTTAAAAGAATATTTAGAGCAAGCCCACTAAATGAAACGGTTGCATCAGAAGTTACAAACAAAATAACTTTGGTCTGTCTCGAGGGTTTGTTTGTTTTTAATCGCCAAGCACAGTGAGACTTGGGGCTGAAGACAAGGAGGAGGGGCCACTGACGTCACTCTCCTGCGCTGCATTCGAAACATTTTGTGCGGGGGCGAACGGGAAAAAAGGAAACACAATCTCTTCTTCGTTTTCTTTTTACTTGTGTGACAAAATGAGCAGTCTTGGAAAAGAAAATGAAAAAGCAGTTTGGATTATTTATTACTCATTTGTTTTGTAAGTCAAATAATGCAGAAAAGACTTTTGAGATTCAAAGTCTTTTCTGCTAATACATCTTAATATTCACATTTGATATTTCTAATTGAATTTTGTTACACGTTTGCTGGAGCATATTTAGAAATTCAAAACTTAAATCTCCTTTTCTTTATTATTTCAATTAAGCAACAAAATGATCAGTCTTAAAGAAAAAAATGAAAATGCAGTTTGAATGATTGATTAGTGATTTTATTTATGAGTCAAAAAATGCAGTTATATATTCTGAAAATGAAAAAGTATTACTGAAAATGCATTTTAATTTGAAATAAGTTACACCAACACTTTCAAAGAATTCACAGCTAATAGTCCGCTAGACTTAATTGGAGGTTGCAAATTTCTTTTGATCTGAGTTTGCTCTCACACTGCACTCATAGCGAAGGCAAGACTAACACAAAGAAGAAAACTCGCTCACCTTTTGGTTTATGCAGGGCAACTTTTGTTTCCACCACATAAAGGTCTACTTATGCTCCCTGCAGAAGACGGATGCAGAAAGACAGACACCTGTGCCATTTACACGCGTGATTTCATCCATTTTGGGGGGCTCGGGCAATGCAGCAAACAGAGCAATACCACTGGAAAGCACAGGGGCAGTTTTGAACTGTACAGCATATGCCACCAGTGAAAGAAACAAATCAGAATTTTGAATTTAGCCAATAAGTGGATGAATTGACTAAACAGCCAAGACAACAGAACAGACACGTGGAAGTATGAGGGCACGTATGACAACATTTAAAACAGAACTGCTCAATTGTGTTAATAAGGGAGTATAAATGTGCCTTAAGAGCACACAGGTGTATGTTTTGGTTGCGTTTACCCACCGTACCCTTGTGATGTACCTCCCCTCCCACTACAACTGTGTGGTCGTCCACTTCCTGTATTTGGATCTCTTTGTGGACGGAGACCTACATTTATATGTGGACCAGAGTTTGCTTCTTTGATTCACACAGCAGAGTTGGTCTTCACATTCACACCTCCCCAATCAGACCAGGCCTTCTGAGAAAACAAAGTGGAACTGGAATCAGAAGGACTGGTGTGAATGTGCTCTTAGTTGCATCTCACTACAAAAGCTTTCTGGAGGAACTTTTATTGTCAGATTGAATTACTAGATTTATCTGCCTATGTAATATATGTTTAGAGTAGTAAAAGTGTTGACTTCAGCCCCAAGGGCACTGTGCCAATTTTTGGTGGTGGCATTTAGCTCTGGGGATGTTTTCTACCAGTAGATATAGCAGATTACAGTGTTTGGGATTATTAAGTTCAAGTACCCCAGAAATCCTCAGATATAATATTTAACCATCAGACTGTTGAATTTTGAACCAGCAAAGTCTCATTAAAACCTGTAGTTACTGCATCATTTGCCACATGCCCAAATGCTAACAATTAGGGATATTATTTTAATGACATAAAATGAATAGCTTAAATTCCACGTGAAAAATCCTGAGCTCAGGATTTTCCAAGTGAAGAACCTGAGCTCAACCTTGTCAAACATCTGATAGCTGTGCTTGAAAATTGAAGATTAACAAATTTAACTTCATTCTACCACATCTTTAAAGATGTGAACAAATACCAAACCAGAGTCCTGCCTAAAGCTTGCTAATGGCTTTCATAAATGCCTCATAGAAGTCAGTAAACCACAGCTTCTAAGAGCTGTATTAACAATAAATGATTTAAGCTTCGTGTATAACTATCACATGCCAAAAAACATTACACTGACAGCTGATTTAAAAATAAATAAATAAAATATCATTAAAATAATATTTATCAAATGTAGAGGTTTTCATATAAAACATAATTAAAATGATTGTTTATCGAAGTTTAGTTATGTAGATATGGATATAGATATATATGGATATATATATATATATATATATATATACATATATATATATTGTAGATATAAGTGTTATAGCAAAGTGTATATTAGAGTGTACATTAGAAAATATGTGTATTATAGAAAATTGTTTATAGGATGTATGTTGTATGTTGTTATAGTTTGTATATGTGTGTATATGTGTATATGAACACAAATGTAAATGTAAATATACAGTAGTATATGCGTGAATGTAAAGAAGAATGCAATAGCAACGACCAAGGTAAAATGAACGTGATAGATTACATGGTTCTTTGACTGCAAAGAAGTACAAAGTCTTCCTGATTTGCTGTGTGTTTTATAGTTTGGTTTTGATTATTTTTTATATTCATTTTTACTAATGTTTGATTGTTTTTTGTAAATTTTTTGCTTTTAATGTTCATGTAATTTTTTGTTGGACCCCAGGAAGAATAATGGGGATCTTAAATAAACTAAAACTAAACATGCTGATCAGAAAAGCTTAAATAAACTAAAATTAGTGCACCAGATTCATTTTTGTGTTAATACAATAAATAAATATAGGTTTTATTCTATTTATGGAGATGAATGATTTGAAAAAAATAAATAAATCTGAATGGATAGAATCAATTTGTTTTTTCTAATTTAAGTAAAAGAACATAATCATTTTTCTTTCAATAACTAGAATCACAGTTTTAATGTTTATTTCAATAGCATCACACTGTTATTGTTTTCTGCAGATATATGCAGTTCAATAAACTGTGTTGGGTGCACAGTACAGTGAATTTAGTCCCAGAAAACAGCCTACACCACCAACATGGAATTTTACTGATGTCGGGGAAAAAATTGCAAAGGAAATCATTTCACATCCAGTGCGGTCATCAAGGCTGCCGATCAGCAGGTGCTGTAGTGAAGAGTTTCGACCTGCTGAAACAACTAAAAAGAGGCAGACAAAGGAGAGGAGGAGGTGAAAGGAGAGAAACAGGCAGGAAAACATACTCTCCTTACATGGAGGTTTTAATTTTACCACATAGTTTGTTGTTTTTTTTTCATTTTCCATTGAATTATCTCAAAGGTTTGACTTGTTATGAAATCTGAATGTAGAGAGGATGTCTTATTTTTCATCTGAAAAATGATAAGTTCAGATTTTTCAGATAACATATGGATCCACTCAACAGCCTGGACCCCTTTTCATGTATACAAACTGTATATGCATAAGCCAGGTCTCTGAGACTCTCCTTCATCCCTACTTTTCTTCATCCTTATCTCAAATATATTTCACTGCTGCGTTAAACTCCACTTTAAAAAGATGCGTTGCATGTTGTGAATGACTACCGCTTGTGCTGATTTAAAAGTAATAATTCAGGCTGAATTACTTGAAAGAAAAATGTTTGCATACTTTTAACCATTTGATACAGACGGCATTTCAAAAAAGACTTCAAAAGAAAAATATTTTTTCAATAAGAAAAAAGAATATAATTTGGAGTGGACTTGTAAAAATAATCTTTAGACCAACTGAAATCAGTTACAAATCAATGCACTCTGAGTGGTGCTGCAACGCTTCCTGAAGCCAGCAGGAGAGGACCATAATCAAACCAATAATTTTGTCCTCAAAAGCTACAAACATACTCACTCAAAAAGAGTAACAGATAAAATACACAAAGCACCATTAAAGATGTGTTGCAGAATGGTTTACATGAGTGATTGGTAACTCTAATCTGTCCTCTATACCTCACTCTTCCTTCCATGGTAGACCACTGTATATTGTAAATGGATTTTATCAAAAGTGTCTTAAAATACCAGAAAAGCATTCTCTACATATGTCATGTGGATGTCCCCTGTGGGAACTGAACCAAAGATGTATAAAAACGGTTTCATGCACAGTGACTATAAACTGAACCCTCACATCCCCACCCACATACAGAGTTCTTTTTCTGCTGCTTTCAGTGTTTTATTATGATCCTCCCAACATGCCCAAGAGACATGTGAGTCTGAGAGAACACACTTGATGCTATACAAGTTAATAATTCCATCTAAGTGTATGTAATTGTTCACGCAATCTTTCAATTAAAAATACTTTCACCTTCACACAATCAAATAAAATTGTTACATTCTGTGGAAATATAGCAGTGTATCAGGTTGTGAAAGTCAGCACTCTTCTGCATTCTTTGACAGTATGTTCAGAGAATCAAGCTTTCTTAGTGGTCAAAGTAATAGGAAAAAACAGCCTCATTTACACTGAGTTTAGAGAGAGACTTGCGGTATTTCAACACTATTTGTGCAGAATTCCTCAGTTTTTATAGGATGGGACAGGAAAGGAAGCAGTTTTGTAATTCACTGGTGGCCTCTGCCTCTGTTTTCATTCCCTCCATCGTTGAACTAGACAGTGTTGAATCTGAGCTGCTAGCCCTCCTCTCTCCTCTGTCAGACAAGAGCAGTGGAGAGTGCTGAATAAGAGCTGGTAGCATGGTGAGTCAGCCAGCAGCTTTACATTTAACACATGCCAACGCTAGCAGGACTGAAAAGAAGCGCAGTGGGGGTGCTTTCTCTCCCTCTGTCTTGGTCTCAGTCTGTGGCTCTCCTCCTATTCTTCTCTCTTCCTCTTTGGCAATTTCTACCCTCACTTTCCCTCTATCAGATCTCGCTTTTCATCCATGCCTCCCCTTCGCTACTCATTACCCACCATCTCCCCTGCTCCCTCTATTTTTGCCCTCCTCCCCCTAACTCTTACTCCCACCTTCCATATCTCCCTCCCTCTTTCTCTCTAGCCTCCCAGTGGTCTTGCTGAGGGGCATATGCTGTTGCAGAGAGAAGGGGATGTCAGCTTGGATTTCAACACTGTCACAACGGGGAAACACATGAGTGTGCACACTTGCAGGTACACACACACACACAGGAAACAAATGGTCCAAAATATGCTGCTTTTCTGTCTCACACGTGCACGTTCAACTACAGTCGAGCATAAACATAATTCAATGACCACTTGTACGATATGCATGCACACAATCACTGAAGGAGTCTCACCAGGACAGAAAGCAGAGCATGTCCGCAAACTGCCTGACAGGCAGAAAATAGCCCTGTCTAAGGAGGTGTGGGAAAGGAGAGGAGAGGAGAGGAGAGGAGAGGAGAGGAGAGGAGAGGAGAGGAGGAGAGAGGAGAGGAGAGGAGAGGAGAGGAGAGGAGAGGAGAGGAGAGGAGAGGAGAGGAGAGGAGAGGAGAGGAGAGGAGAGGAGAGGAGAGGAGAGGAGAGGAAAATAAAACGGGCCAAAAGAGAGGACAAAAGAAAATGTGAGTAATGGATGATGCCCGAGGGCTGAAGTGCTCTTCTACAGAATGCAGATCACCCTGAAAAAGCAACACCAGCTAACATTTAAATAACAGCTTCTTAACAACCAATCCTCTCCTTTCATTTCCACTCTTTCCTGCGAGGCTGTTCCTTTGTTTTCCTCTCTCAACCCATTCACTTCTGCGCCCTCCTCTTTTTCCTCTCAGCTCCTGATATGGTATCAGTGACCTTAGCTCAGTACAACATGGTCACACTGGCCTGACCAGAATCCCATTACTGACACCCTTCATGTGTAACATTACTGCAATGTGTGTGAGTTTGTGTGTGTGAGTGTGTGCCGGTATACATGCGTGGCATTGCCCTTTCCAGAACAACAATATCATGGGTGGTGCATAGGAGATAGACACAAAGGAGCACACACCAGGACACAAATGCACACACAAAATACAGAAATGTATTCTCACAGTGACAAAAGTGGTACAATGCCCTACCAAACACACCCACACACCCACGCACACACACCCTTTTCGGAATTATTCCATCCTTATTATTACAGTTCCCCTCTCTACGGTTATTAATCCCCTACATCAGGGGTTTTTGAAACATTTCCGTCTGGGAACCGGAGCTCATTAAAACTGCACTCATGTGGGTACTGACCAGAAAAAGCCCTCTGAAACAATCTGTGACTTGCTGTGCAGTTTAAAGAAGCAGAAAAGTTTCTATGGAACTTTTGTTTTTCCCCCCTCATATCATACGTATGTGTTTTAAATCAGCATCACTGTTTGAACATTTGATGCTACACTTGCTGTAGTGAAAAATGTTGTAGATGAGAAGCATGTGCTCAGCTGCCTCTTGGGGTTGCAGGGAGCACTGTCTGCTACTCTATGATAATATAAATCAATAAAATATTTGTTAACGGAAACCTTTGTCACATTTCTACACAGCATTAAATCAAAACTCAGGGAAAAAATGCTTTAATGACCTTTGTGATTTAACTGATGTATGAAATAATGATGCTATTTTCTTTTTTTTTTTTTTTTTTCATACTTGTCCTGTCCAACATCATAGCAAGCAGAATGGTAATCAGGTTGCTTTATTGTGTTGAACAGTTTTGCTTTGCCAAGAGGAGCTTTATGAACACAAGGCTCACCTTGATATCCTGTTTATTTATTTTATTTCTTTAATTAAACATTTGTTTATAACAGCATTCCATACGATACTGCTGGGCTTGACAAGGGAAAAATGAAAGTTAACAGAAGCAATAATAGAAAGTGGAACAGAGAGAAAGGAGTAAGGGAGAGAGAGAGAGAGGAGAGAAAACATGAATCCATGTCCACAGTTCACTGGTGCATCTGTACAGAAACCCCTAAAAAACATTCCAAGGTCTGCTGGAAAACAAAACTAGCAATCCTCCACAGGAGGACCTGCAGGTGGCTTAAGTATCATTAGATCATACAAACACACGCAGAACTACACAGAGAAGAGGTAAAACCTAGTCAGTGCAACGGGAAGCAGCGTCACAGTGTGAGCATGCATAATAAAGGGTGCTCTATGGTGATGCAGCCATGCAGATGCAACCTCGTCTCTACAAGGAGGAGGAAGCCCGCACCACCCGAGACCTGGGCCCTCAGCAGCCACCCAGAGGCCCGGACCCCAGCCACCTCCTCAAAGGGACGGACATGCATTCTCGCAGAGGGTGGCCCCAGCCGGAGCCCACCCCACAGTCTCGGGGCCCAGGCCCCAGTGGACCAAGACCAGCAGCCAGCAGACCAGCAGACTCAAAAAGTGATAGCAAAAGAAACTGGTTTTTCTCTGAGTGCTGTCTCAAAGCACATTAATGGACAGTTAAGTGGAAGGAAGAAGTGTGGAAGAAAACGGTGTCCAAGCCTCTGGATGGCTGCTGGGGGCCCGGGTCTCGGGCCATGTGGGTTTCCACCTTGCAGAGACGAGGTTGCATCTGCATGACCGCATCACCATAGAGCACCCTTTATTATGCATGATGATGCTGCTTCTTGTTGCACTGACTAGGTTTTACCTCTTTTCTACATAGTTTTGCGTGTGTATGTATGATCTTATGATACTTAAGCCACCTGCAGGTCCTCCTGGGGTTGATTGTTGATTTTGTTTTCCGGTGGATACTTTGGAGTGTTGTTTGGGGGTTTCTGTGTTTAAAAAAAAAAAAAGAAAAAAAAAGAAAATTCAGGCACCAAAATAAGAAACTAAAACGAGCAATACAGAATATACAAGTGATCACAAAGAAAACATGTACTGTAATCATTTAAATGAAAAAGCACAAGTGATCTCTTATTAGACTAATCAAAAGACAACTGGGCAGGGCAACTGAACTTAAATGGCCACAATGGGAGTGTGTAGCGCCTAAAAGTGCACAGATTTACAAACACAGCCCCAATCAGCTCAATTGTTCAGTAACGACCAGTGCAGTCCACAAAGAGCAGCACAAATGAGCAAAGAGTCCCAAACAAGCAGAGCTGCTAGTAATCAGAGGGCTGTGGGTCACCAGCGATGCAGGAACAGCTTGTTTTTTTGTTACAGCACCAGCATAAACATGCTTACCTGTTCAGTTTAAACATTTAAGATGTGCTCTTTGGCTCGGTCTAAAAAAAAAAAAAAAAAGACCGTCAGGGCTAAATTGATCAATAAATTCTTCCATGGGTATCATGAGACTTCAGTATTTTTTTATTTTATACTTTATCCAGTCCAGCATCATGACAGCAGAATAATGATCTGGCTGCTGTGTTGTGCCCAACAAATTTGTTTTGTCAAGAGGAGCTTTATGTACATAGGACTCCTTTTTATACCTAAAGGCAGGTACGCACTACAGGATTCCTGAAACCTTCACAGATGTAGAGACCACACACTTGATGATTACAAAAGACAAATCGCACAAAATTTTTGATAATATAGTGTGGGGTATTAAAGACCATCCCACACTATCTGATTCGTCAACAGAGAATCGGCTCCTTCACTGTCAACATCCCAAATCTTGCAATGTCAAACGAGACTTTGTGCCGAGACTTTGTGATGAGACTTCACTAATGAGACTTTTGCGTAAACCAACATAGCAGACTTTTCAGCCTCATACATTGTGAAACAAAAACTCACATACATAGAAAAAAACTTTGTGGAAAAAGTCACAGAGACAGCAGGGATGTGGGCTGTATGGCCGTGAGTTGGAGGTGAATGAAAATGGCCACAAACATTAGATAGCTTGGAGCGCAAGGTTGTGAGCTATGGATGTGTGCTCTTTGTTTGTTTTTACTCCCTTTTCCATCAGTCAGTTATTAGCTCTTGCGTCTTGATTGGCTGTTGTTCCGGGAGCCTACACATGATTTCCCAATGAGTGCAGCGTTTTTGATTTTGCACAGCTGTGAACACTGTGCGTGTTCGGGTCCTCTCGGGACACTACACACACCAGGATTTCTAGTCGTAAATATTAAACATGTCCATTATCTACGATCTCTCCCTCCGAGGCTTTCCGCACATCACACCATGGGAAGATCGGATGCGATTTTTTTTTACAGACATCCGACAATCGGACCATTGCTGGCTTTGATCATAAGGGGGAAGATCGGGACATAAATCGGGCTGATTTTCGTGTGGTGTGTACCTGCCTTTAGTATTAGTCTTTATTTCTAAGTTCATTTTTTGCTAAATTTACATATTAATGCTGAACCTGACAGGAGGGACAAAAGAAAAGAAAGAGTGAACAGAAGAGCAAAGGAGGGAGAGAGTTGAGAAAGGTAAATAGGAGACAAAGATACAAAAGATTGAAAATGGGAATATATATATATATATATATATATATATATATATATAAAAGGACAGAAACCTTCCTATGGGTTCTGCAAGAAAACACAGTAGACAATCCGAAGGAGCACCTACTGTTCAGGAAGAGAAACTGAAAATTATAAGTGACATAAAAAAAACCCAAAAAAAACACAAGTATATGTGTGTGTGTGCAAGATATGAGGAATGAGTTGTGTCAAGTGATCATGTAAATGCAACTGCGCCTCTACCAAGGATGAGAAGCAGACAATTAAAGGGCCCCAAGCACCGGAAAACCAGCAGCCACCACACAGCCTGGAACCAGGCAGCCCACCACAGGGAGGACCACAAGCCCACCCAGACAGAGTTACAGTCAGAGCCCCCATGGCAATGGAGAACAGGCCCCAGTGGACCAGGGACAGCAGCTGGGTACCAGCACCCCCAAGCCTGTGCTGAGAGCCGGACCTCACCCATTTCACTCTTTTTGCTCATCCACACTAAAATACACACATATACATGCACAGACACATACTCACACATGGGTCCCTCTCCTCCTCACCATCCTCATCCTCTTCCTTCCCCCAAAGCGTACGACTA
The DNA here is from genome assembly GCA_023101725.1 of Atherinomorus stipes. NCBI lineage: Eukaryota > Metazoa > Chordata > Actinopteri > Atheriniformes > Atherinidae > Atherinomorus > Atherinomorus stipes. The sequence continues at coordinate 42,540 of JALJCO010013240.1, forward strand.
CAGACCCCAGAAACTAAATCTTCAGTTTAACCGCATTCAAGTTTGTTGTGGTTCAGAATCAGACTGCAAAGACAAATAAGGAAAAGTCATTAACAATTAGCCAAACAATCTTGATACTGACCTGAACAAACCACCAGCTATACCACTGTTCAGAACATGAAGATAAACCTGTGGTGGGTCACTGCCGTCTCACTACTTAGACAAGACCAGTGAAAATCTGGACAATGATGTCTAATGATGCATTCATTATTACAAAATAAACATAAGTAACTGATGAAAAAAGAAATGAAGAGCTGTAAAATGTTTTGGTGCAGCAAGTGTTTCTTAGGTCTAGCCAGATATTCCAGGTCACCTTGAATTCACATCATAATAAGATGGTTTAACACATTCTGATAGAGTAAACTGAAAATCAGCAGAAAAAAATAGCTGAAGCCGTAATCAGGACATACAAAATGAACCACATCATATCAAACTTAAAAAAGCTGTACTCCTAAAATGATGCCAGGTGACAGTGCGGTACTTGCATCATTTAGCTCAGAAAAGTAGACAGGCAGGTGCCCTGAGTGTTATCAGTAGAAATCAATTTTTTCTATAAGGGCAATTTCAGCGCCTTATGAAAGCATCCAAGACATTTGCAAAGAGGAAAGTATATTTAGCCCCTGTCTGGCCGGGTTTACCATTGTAACTGAAATACTACTGCATAAAGCACAAAGGTGGTCGTGTGGTGATATAAAGCTGCATGAATGTAAAAGGTACTAGAAGGATAACATACAGTAGGCTTATTTTATATGGCACCAAATAGCAAAAAGCCAGACAATCTGAGAAGCTACACCAGGATCAGCAACTTTTGACCTCTTGAGCCAGTGTCCTGCAGGTTTTCAATGTTTCCTTGCAGAACTTGACAACAAGCTGTTGGAGAACCATTTAATTTAAACCAGGTGTGGTGGAGGGAAGCCTCAAACACCACAGGACACCGGCCCAAGAGGTCCAGAGTTGGAGATCCCAGAACTAGACAGAAGAAGTATTTCACCATAACGATGCAAAGCCTGCTTTAAAAAACAAGAATACCCAAAGAAGGTCAAGGGGAGAACTATAACCTAGCCAACTATCACCTGTGCTGAATCTGCTGCAACATGGTGGTTCAATGAAAAAGGAAGCCAAACACAACGCACACACACACCTACACACAAAAAGCAATAGCAGCAGCAAAATCATTCCCCGATAGATGAATACCTTTCTTTCACAAAATCGCTGGTACCTTTAAAAAGAGATACACGTGTCTAACATCAAAAGCAAAGGTGGCCATACAATGTATAAAGAAAATCAATTATTCAGATCTAATTTTGTATTTAATTTAAATTCTACCAAACCCATAAAGGCTCACATCCTAGGAGTGGCAACACATGAAGACCAATACTTCTAATCAAAAGGAAGGATCAAAGCTGACCTTAACAGAAGCATTGTTCTGATTTTCTGAGATACTGCATAAGTTGCCATATCAGCCCCACCATAAGCTTCAGGTTCATTTTGAATGGATTGAGCTGGCAGCCATGATGCTTTATATACATCATGTATGAGACTGCAACACTTCATATTTTTGTAATTCAACACTTCATAGAAACAAGGAGAAGTGAATAGATTTGAATGAAATTTTCTGTAAATGTGGACAAAAATCTCCAGAATCTTGCAAAAACACCTTGCAAATCATTTGCAAAGCTTCTTATCTGACCATATATTATGTCCCAGCATACAGATCCAACGTGGTGGCTGTCAAATTCAACAAGGTTGGCTGATTTTTCTGCAAATTATTCTCAGTGATTAATGGTCTTATTACTATGGCTGCCCCTCTTTTCCCCTCAAATCCACCTGAGAGATAGACGTATAAGATTAGAGAGGTGGAAATGAGAGGAAAGAGAAACAGTTTATAAAATAGAGGGAGACAGAAGATGGAAAAGCAGACAAGGAAGGAGACGGGGAATAGTTGACAAAACTAACAAAACAAGAATCATTTGGGCTTCCTTGGAAATGGGACCTGCTCTACAGCGTGTAGATTTGTTAGAAAAAGCAACCGCAGAAGACTTGGATTTGCATTTTATCTATTAGGAGGTATTTCCTTATGTGTGTGCGGGGGTGTGTGTGTGTGTGAGCATTTACAGGATGCATGTAAAGACTAGGCTCTTAGTGTGATTTTAAAACAGTGCAAAATGCTTCACAGAGGACTTCAACAGCGTTTGCTAACTGGTACAATGCAGATTCTACCCTTACAGACTTAGTAAAACATTATTTTGTGTGTATGTTGCTGAGGTCAATGCTGCAAAGTTACAAACCCCCAAACGATAGCGTTCATGTTGGGCAAAATAAATTCTGTTCCTTCTGTTTGCATGATATGATATGGCATTATCATGGTTTGCTGAGCACAAACTTCCTTATAATTGGTTTGCTTTCCTCCCAGCAAGTGCAATGACCCTTGTTGTTGGTGACTGTATGCAAATGCATGAGAAGTGCTGCTATTTGCACAACAGTTGATCTACATTTTTATTTAGCGTAAGCAATGTTGCAGTGCATGTGGAATCACAATACCATTGAAACAAATAAATATGAAATAAATACAAACCCTAAATTGCCTTAACACCCTACTACAACATAATGTGTGGTGGTTCATTATATCCTGTAAGTGTGTATCAAAATAACAACACTGCAAACAGTTCTGGTAATTACAGTTCCTGTATGAACTCAGTGTTTTATGTTCAAAGCCTGTTTTTATATCACGACTTGCTTAATTAACATCCTTCATTTAATCTAATTTTTGTGATAAATGTGGGGTAATTATACTTACAGAGAACAAAAGTAGCTTTCATTGGAAGTTTAGTTTATATCTTTTCCCACAGAGATACTGCAAACATTTCTGTCATTTCTGTGTTGTGAAAGAGCAGAACTCTGGCAGAAGAAACATTACTGCAGTACAGAACAGATGCGCGGAGGACAGGCATCAGCAGAGCAGGCAAACACACTCACTAGGGTAAGAAAGAGTGACGAACTGGTCTCACTATTGCAAGATTTTTTTTTTTTTTTTTAAGTGCACTCGCACCATCCTTTTCTTTGTATCTCTGCAGGCCTGAGAGACAAACTCTTAGCCTTTACCCTCAGACTTAAATGAACAGCTGGTTATGCTTCAGTTGAGCAGAGGGATAACTTTAACTCTCAAGAAACAACTACTTTAGTTTTATTTCTAAATTTGTAGCATACCTAACTTGTTTAACATTTGAAGAGTAAACTGGAAAGGACAAGTGTGGTCACACCTCACATTCAAAATATGCAAAAGCATCCAGTGTATGTGCATGGACAACTTCCATCTACAGAATGGCAAGAAGAAAGCTCAAGAGGGCTGCAGCCATTGCCTCAGAGAAAAACACTGATTTTCTCTTTAAGCTGAGTAGCAAAAACTGTCGACTCACATCAATCAAGCTACTGCAGATATACTTTCCCAAAATATCCTTTGTATGAGACTTCTACTTGAAAGCAACACATTAATACAACAAGGGAATTAAATCAGGCTGAAAATACCCAACACTGCTGAAAATAAGCTTTCTCCTACCGAGCAACAACAACAGCTGCAGATTGAGTTGTGCTGCAGCTGCAACACTTTGGTTTTCCAAAAGTTAACTTCAAAACTTCTGTGAACTTTGGACAGATTGTAAGACAGCATGAGCACCAGCAGCCTCTCACTTTTCTATATGTTCTCTCTTTTCCGTCCAAGCTTTCAAACATTTTCAATAGAAACCACAGCCTGTACATTGTAAAGAAAACACACTCTTTAAATGCTAAGTTTTCACACATACGGTACAGTAAAAGAATCACCTGGTTCTCACCACATCATAAAATTTTAATGAACGACAACATGAATCATTTGAAGGGAAAAAGAACTACAGTAAGTACACTTTTGAGATTCAGCTGCTTGTAGTCACCTTGGCAACAATTACTTCAGCTGTTTTCTATTTTACGTCACTGGTGTCTGACATCACTGTGAATGAGTTTTGACTCTCTTCTTACAACACTGCATTCAAACCTTGGATGTCAGCCAGATGGCTTCACTAGAGTCTACTGTACTTTGGTGTAGAGGTGAATTCATGAGCAAAGAGCCTTGTACAGTCTGAACGTGACTCTTAGGTTTATTTATTCATTTATTTGTATTTTTGAGGTTTTCTGGTTACCAATGCTTAAGAAAAGTCTTTGGAAACAAATTTACAGTATAATCTCTCCAAGATCAATATGCAGTAGTAATTTCTTCTCTAAGGGGTTTTATAAACAAAGCTGGAAATCAGCTATCGGACATGTCTGGAACATGGGTGAATGTCTTTCTCTTGCATTTTTGATGTGTGTACACTGCTGATACGGTCACACACAGTAGGGGCCCTTTTTCAGCTGATTCAACATATTAAATCTGTGTTGCATCTGTCAGAGACAGAGCTCGCAATGACGGGTTGTTATAAGCAGTGAATAAATGCACAAGAAGATGACAGTGTTGACGCGATGGCGAATGGCTAACTTCTCATGTCACACACTGTCTCGACTCATCTATCACCTTCATTTCTCCAAAGCAAGCAAGATTTTCATGTCAAGTGAAAAAGCCTGAGACCAAATAAAAAAAAACTGAGGGACCAGCTTTGTAGGACATGACTGAAAAACAACATACACACTGCTGTTAATCATTTTTTCGAAATCTTTAATTTTCTCCTGTTGTATAACGCACACACACTCCGCAGTTGGAAGTCATCTTTGTGACATGTTAGTTTGTTTTGCCAGATGCTGGCAACACGAGGAGACAAAATATTGGGCCCCCTGACCTTGTTTTTACATGATTGTGTATACCAGATGGACTAAATCAACAATACATGGCAAGTGAATTCACTTCCAGGTTTCCAAAAACTTGTAATTCACTCCACATCTTCAAGGGGCTGTGCAAATCCCCACAGACTCCCATGTTAAAAAGGCCAACTTTAAAGCAGAAATTCTCATTTTCACAGTATTTGTTTCATAACTGATCTGTTTAGATGTTCTTGAAATTACAAATAATTCTGATTGACAGGCGACACTGGATGCCAGCCTGCCGGCTGGTAGCTGATAGCTGGCTCCCTGTTTGTTTTTAGAAGGCCTCAGCCAGTACTGTAGTAATGCAGCACAATGGTGGCTCTTAGCCTGTTAACAGCAAGTCCAAGCATGTCTTACCCATGCCCACCAATTAGGGGCTAATCTCCGTGAGCCCCTGTTAGTTTCAGGTTAGCCCTGTTAGCATTTAGCCCAGAGTACACTGACTGTCAATCAATTGCCCTACAAATAATTTCCCAATGAGTGCAGGGTTTTTGATTTTGCACAGCTGTGAACACTGTGGGTGTTCGGGTCCTCTGGGAACACCACACACACCAGGATTTCTAGTCACAAATATTAAACATGCTCATATACGATCTCTCCTTCTGAGGCCTCCCAAGCGGATCGAACCGGAGAAAATCACTCTTAACTCACATCACACCACGGGAAGATCAGATGAGATGTTTTTTGCAAACATCTGACAATCGGACCTTTGCTCACTGTGATCGTAAGGGGAAGATCGGGACATAAATTGGGCTGATTTTCCTGTAGTGTGTACCTGCCTTAACTCCTCAGAAACCAATGGGAGATGTGAGCAGAAGGTTCATTTATTTACAGTCTATGGTTCAGCATTTCGCCGTCATCTTTGATGTGGCAGCCAGAAGCCTGGGATGCATCTGAGAAGCTGTGAACACGCATCCACTGAGCAACTCAACTCTCAGTCAACGCGGTCCTCGAGTGTGTGGTATCTCCAGGGAGCATGCAGTTAGTTCAGTTTTATGTCACGGCTCCTCTCATCTGCAGGGGAGGTTCCCTCTGCTGATGAGCCTTGTAAATTGGAGTCACCTATGGCTCACTATTTAGGCATGATTCCACTAACATTCTCCCTATATAACCTTTGTCTTTTGTTTCAGGTTTACTTTTGGTTCTGCACCCAGTCATATGTGCACAAATACTGTATATCCATTCACACTCACACTGCATGCACCCATCATCCCTACATTTTCACACCTCACGTTAGTTATTATAGTTTAACTTTTAGCATTATCACTTACAATAAAAGCAGTTTGTTTGTTTAGCCGAAACCTGAGCTGGCCTGTGACAAGTGGGGGCTCGTCAAATTTTAGTTGATGTTGTTCTGCTTTGGTTTTTTGTTGGTTTCTTGTTTTTGTGTTGCTACGTTGATTTGGCTGTAGTTAATTTGCTTTGGTAACTTGATTGTTAGATTTTGGTTTGATTTCTCGACCTTTTGTGGGGAGTTTTAGTTTGGCCATTTTGTGAGGAGAGAGCAGTGAGCATGTGTTCCCCTTGTTCAATTAGCTTTTAGTTGCTGAGGGTTGTAGCTCACTTAAGGCCTTCTCTGGGTGTGTTTGGATGGGAGTCCTCCCCTGGTTAGGCTTAACAGCAAGTTTCCTTATGAGGCTCATGGTGTGCTTGTTTTTAGGCGATCGTTTTCAGCTTCTGTTCTATTTTCTGCGCAAGCCGCAGCCGAATTTGTCAAGCCAGGCAGGAAAATAAGCAGGAACACGAGACAATTCCAACAAAATAGACCAATTTTCAAAGTAAAGACACCCAGATAAGCTTCAAAATCCAATCTCTTTTTAATAGATCCAATAATATGTCAATTATTTCTTCATCTGTATTGAAAATGCAAGTGGAAAGATTCACACACAGAAATGTCAGCGTTCTGCTTGTAAATAGTATGAAAGCAGAACGGGGGATGTGGACATTGTGGAATTATCAGTTCTAGAAGCACAGCAGAGAAGCAGGACCGCTGCTGACTGCGCGTCCGATGTGGACAGAAAGAGGAGCGACGTTGACGAGAAAATTGGTGCGCTGCACTTCGGCGCACTTCCGCATGAAGTGTGTCCCTAGCGTGAGAGGTGCCAATAGACCAGTGGTGGCTAGTAGTCAGCAGTTTAACATTTCACAGAACCTTCAGTTGCTGCCTAATTTGATGACTCAGATGTGGACACTCATTTCGCTCTTTTTGAGCGGATAACAGATTCTAGAGGTTGGTCAGACCTGGACAGGACGACATTGTTGCATTGTGTGCTCACAGGTAAAGCATGTCTGACTTTTTCTGCACTGAGTGTAGCTGACAGCCAAGTGTATGCTACAGTCAAATCTACAGTACTGAGAGTGTATGAGCTTGTGCCTGAGGCGTATTGCTAACATTTTTGCTTTAGGGATAATCTGGTTTCACAGACTTACTCCGAGTTTCTTCATGATTTGCCTTTTGCCTTTAATTGTTTAATCGTTGGACTTCAGCTTCTGAGGTTACCACATTTGAGGACCTTTGTGATTTAGCCGTGTTGGAGAGTTCAAGAATTCTGTACCTGATGCAGTTGCATGACATACAGTACAGGAAGCACAGGACATGAAGCATATGCCTCTTTAAAGTCAGCATCAGTGATGTCATCCTCCAAGCTAGGTTCTGAGCTTGGCAGTGGGAGTTGAGATAAACAGTCTGCAGTTAAATTCTCTCGGCCTGATTTGCAGTGTGTCATAATTGAAGGATAACAGTCTGGATGACCACTTGGCTATCTGCATGCCTGCACGGCCTTGACCCTTTGAGGCTAGAAGTGTCATGAGGGGGCTGTGGTCAGTTCGTAACGTGAAATGTCTCCCCCACAGATAAGTTCTCCACTTTTCTGTTGCCCACACACATCCCAGGGCCTCCTTTTCAACCGTGGAGTACTTTCTTTCCGCCTGGGTGAGCGTGCTTGATGCAAAAGCAACAGTCGGTTCAACTCCATCTTGATGCATCTGTGTGAGGACTGCTCCAAGTCCGTAATCAGATGCATCCGTTGTATCGACTGTAGGCAAATCTGGGTTGGAGAGAGAGTGCCAGGCTGTCCACGATGACTCTTTTAACAGTCTCGAAGCTCTTTTGTGCCTCCGGCATCCATGTGAATGTCTTCTCCACGTAGAAGTGCTCTCAGGGGCTCGACAACAGTAGCATAGTCTGGTATGAACTTCGAGTACCAAGACGTGAGTCCCAAAAATGACCTCAGCTTGAGCAGGTCTGTGGGTAGAGGTGCTTGGGAAACTGCAGTCACTTGTGAAGCATCTGGCTGCAGTCCTTTTCCTGACACTGTGTGCCCCAGGAAAGACATTTCTGTCTGTCAGAAGTTGCATATTGAAGGGCTGAGCTTGAGCCTGGCCTCATCTATACGCAGAAGCACAGCCTTTCGTCTTTTGTCATGCTCCTCAGCTGTTGCACCTGCAACTATGATGTCATCAAGGTAACACTTGACCCCTGTCAGATCTTTTAGGATGGTCGACATCATCATCTGGAAACAGCTTGGCGCAGATGCCAGTCTAAATGACACCCGCTTGAATCGGAACAAGGTTAGGCTGCGGCCGTCCTCGTTTAGTGGCAGATGGTGATAAGTACTTTGGAGGTCTAATGTGGAAAACAGAGTTGCTTCTCTCAACTCTGCAAACATTCCCTCCATGTAAGGTAGCTGAGAGCCATCAACTACAATTGCCTTGTTAAGCTCTCTCAGGTCCACGCAGTCTTGGATCTGGTCTGTCTTTTCTTGTAGTGATTACAATGGGTGAAATCCCCTTGGATGACTTTACAGGCTCTATGAAATCCTGCACAACCAGTTTTTTCAGCTCCTTAGACACAGTTTCTCTAACTGAGAAAGGTAACCTGCAAAGTTTTTGTTGTACTGGTGTAACATTTGGACGTATCTTCACTCCATGGACAAATCCTTCAGCACATCCTAGTTTTTCTGCAGCCACACTTGCTATGGAAGAGTCAGACTGGTTACAAGATGCTGATGTAACTCAGCCATCTTTCACTTGCATTTGTAGAAAGTAGAGTAAGTCTCTGCCAAGGACTGCAGATCCAGTCTCAACAATGTAAAGCATTGTGTTTGCATTTAGGTCCCCAAATGCTACATTAGCTTGTAAGCAACCCTTCACAGCAATAGGATTCCCACCATAATCCTTGTGCTGGTTCCTTAAGCAAAGCTTTTGGGAAGAACTCTGTGACCACTGACTGGTAAAATGGACACTGCAGATCCTGTATCTAGCATTAGCTCAATATCCTGACACTGATCCTGAAACATCAGCTCTTATTGTACACACAATGCTGTCAGAGTTCTGAGCATTTACATTTAGAATAGTCACTTCTAGGACAGTTTCCACTTCACTCACATGTTTACTTCCACGACAAACTTTTGCAAAGTCCTTTTTTTTTGCAAGCATTGCAAAGAGCTTCCTTTGCAGGACATCCTTGGAAATTGGCAGTGTGCTGAGTTGAACCACGCCTGCAACATGCTTTCTTTTGTACCAGTTGAGAAGGTAAGTGTGGTTTCTGCTTGTCTTGAATCTTCTGTGTTGTTGTTGACGTCCGTGGTGAACAGCGTGCACGGCGCTGTCTGTTACACCCTCAAACACAGATTTTGCCTCCGACTCAGCAGTTTCATCTGACGTGCTATTGCCAACACCTTGGCAAGTGTGAGGGGAACTTCCAGTAATAATGCGTACTGATGGTTACTAAATTAGTCTTTTCCACAATCTGGTACCTTATCTCTTCTTCCATATTGCCAGACTTTCACGTGATGACCAGTTCTTTCAAAGCAGCAACAAACTGGTCTGTAGTTTCACCTGGGCGTTATCCCGTTTGTCTGAAGCGGTGAAGTTCGGCGACCACGTTCCCTTTGGTGTAAAAAAGGTCACTAGTGCTTCCAGCGCCATCTGGTACTCGTCATCAGCGACTGTGAGTGTGTAAAACATTCTCTGTCCTTCCACACCCAAACAATGGATAGCACTCACTTACGTGTCTCCGGCAGGTCCGTCCCAGACATAGCTAGCAGGCAGTTATTAAAAGTCCAGGAAAGGGACCGGTGGGTCCTCGACATTTTGTAAAAAAGGCGTCGGCTGCATTAGGTTCAGGACCACCGCCATCCTCATCGCCAATATGTGGCATCTCCAGGGAGCACGCAGTTAGTTCAGTTTTTAACACAGCTTTATTTTCAGCTTCATCCAACTGGACATGGTATAACACTTCATTCCTAGCCTCTCTCTTCTTCTGCTGTCTCCTCCTTTTTTTCTGGGTCTCCTCCCCTCAGCTCTCTCTGCTACTGCCCCCTATGGTTTAGGCTGAAACACCACAGAGTGACCACTTTGACTGAGATACTCCAGTGACTGTATACCATATGGGGGTGAATAATTTTGTGTCTGTCCCAAATATGTCATAATTATGACATATGAAACATACAATACAGAGGTATAGGTACATTCTTACATCATATCCTCATGCCCTTTAGGATGCGTCCAGGATTTTCTCTGTAAATATAAAATGAAAGAAAAAAATCATATAAGAAAAAAAGTGGGAGCTAGAAAGTGAGAGAGACAGTTTGATAGAGGTGATGTGAGGTAATGTTACTCATTCTTGCTCTTTTTTAATCTTCTGCACGTTACTGCTTTTGCTTTTCTGGCAGATTAGATTCTTTGACTCAGCAGCACCATCTACAGAATCAACCCAAGTGTGGCTAACGTATTAAGGGTTATGGTGCCTGTTGACATCACATTGTGCCAGTGCAGTGACAAGGCATCAAACAAGTTTAGAGAAAAGATTTAGAGAGAAAGGAGTGAATGGAGGAAGGGTTTGATATCAGTAGAAAAATGTGATGCAAGGAGCAGAATGAGTCTGTAATTAGTTTTTTCAGCTCAAACTCCTCTCACTGTGACCCTAATAAACAGATGACACATATACACACACTCGCAAATGCACATGCAAATCCTAGACTGTGTGAACACACACAATCACACATCCATAGTGTGATGAAAGTGTTACCTCAGCATTTTCCAGCTAAATGTACTCATTAGCCTAGTTGCACATGGCTGCCTGGGAAAACAACAAAGTCAGCTCCAGAAAGCAGAGAGCATTCATCTAAGAGGCTGTCAGAGACAGAGAGCAGAGGTCTCAGCAGCACTACCAGAAACTCATAGCAGCATTATTTTCTCCTAGACTGACTTACTCATTACATACATTTTTTTTTTACTGTTTATCTTTTTTTTCTTTTAGATTTTTGTCATAAACAGTCCAAATAAGAGTTGCCATAACAAACAGTGACCAACTATTTTGGTTTTCCCTGCTGAGTGCTAAAAATGTTTATTTTTTTTTCATTTTACACTGGTATCTATTAGCTTTAAATTTCACCTTATTCAGACCAGAATTATATAGTGATGCTCTGCTTTGTGCCCTAAGAGGGAGCTCTGATTACTCAACACATAAAGCATTTGTTTAATACTTAACCATCTCACTGCTAAGATGTGCATACAGCTCTCCCACATTCACATGACACCTTTACAATGTAAAACTGAGTAACAAATGTACCATGGAGAGATGAGTAATGTTTTCAGAAGACAGTTGCTGTCTTAATATACTATATTAATTTATTTCACTGTTGTTATATACACATGTGCAGGGCCCCAGAGGTTACAATGTGCTTCAGCATTTCAGTTAAAGGAACGGAATGTATTCACCAGTTTATTACAAGTGTCAGACACACCTGTCATACATGCCTTCAGAATGCGAAGATAAAAAGCTGTAACAATCAAACTTCACACATAAAGCTCTCAGACAGTCCTCCAAAGACTTACCACTAATCTGTCATGCACTTTTCAGTTCTGTTGCTCAGCAGCCCTGGCCAGTCATGGTGTGGACAAAGACCATTTAGGGTGCCCTGCAGCCTACAGTGCCAGGACATTAGCAACATATTCTTCAAATTATGGGGTGAGATCTTTACATTCTGACAGATTGATCAGAGAAATATCTCCTATACAATTCATTAAAAGTTATTTCCCTCACTGGATACTAAAGAATCAGGTAGATTTCCTGAGTCTATGTACAAACGCATGGTTGCCTTTTTTGTAATTCTACAGCTGCAAACTGGAAAGCACAGCCTTAAAACTGTTTTCTTGGAAGGAAAATGTGCAATGCAATCAACCAATGGTAAAGTTGTAGCTTTCTGTGTCAGCGAAGGCGACATGACCATCAGATTCAGTTCAACAGCTTCTTGTAGAAATTGCTCGGCAGTGTTGTTCAGTGTTTGTGGAGAGTTTTGTGAATGCTCCAGCTTCAAATAAATTTACATTTGGAGCCAAGAGAAACATATGGTTTCAAATGAACAAAGCACTAAAATCAACCATAAACTTGCAAGACATGAGCCAAATGAAGAAGAAAGAGTCTGCTGAGTATTTCACTAATGTGGCTGATAAAATCTTACATGAACTTTTCTTTCCTGAAATTGATGGTGTAGTAGCACAGACCCCTCACCGTCTGTAAATTAGATCCTTGGAGACTTTTTGATCTTTGATGTCTAAACTACATGCTGGGGTGAGAAGGGCAACAGGAGTGTTTCTTATCCCACAAGTGGAAAAGTGAATTAAAAGTGGGACCAGCCTTTCTCCAGGCAAAATTTAGAGATGAAACATGAAATCCTCCCTGGCTGGACAAAAAACTCAAATATATGTTTCAGCTTTTAGGGGAAATTAAAAGCATTTGTTTTGAGACCATTGTACTGTAGAGCAGAGGATGGAGAAGCAAAAGTCAAATAAAAAAAAGATGGACTTTTGCTCCCCCAGCGTATCTGTATTGTATGTGGTAAGCTCTGATAATGTCAAGGGCACCATGTCATTCCAGTATGCAGCCACCCCATAATCACTTTTTGTTTTTAGTTTAGTTTGTATATGTTTTGTTTTATACAATAGGATGACTATATGAGTATATAATCCTTGCTGTCTGACTTCAAGGAGTAAAGGTCATTCTGAAATTAACATTAGCAGTGGAGATTAATCAATCAGGCCTGGCCCACAGACTGTGGGGGTGAAACAGCAGCATAATTATGGATTTTGATAAATCTGGTAGTTATTGCAATAAATATGGCCTTTGGCGTGTTTTCAAAGAGCTAGATTTTGATACACTATAAGAAAAGCCAATAGGTGTGGTTTTGTGTGACAGGTGTTAAAATGTTAGGAGCAGATTTTATATCTTCCATATGATTATAAACTGATAATATTCTGCAACTTTCAGAGCATTGCTTCTCCAACACACCTGAATCAAATGTCTAACTTACCTTGTGCATGTCATTCAGCTCTACAGTGGCCCACTAACGAGCCATTTATTTGATTCAGGTGTGTTGAGAAGGTGTGCTTTAAAAGTTGCAGGATAGAAGCTCTTGAGGACTGGATTTGTGCACCCCTGTTTATAAATTTATTGCATCCTGAATTGAAGTCTTAGAAGATTCCTGGAAAAAGGAAAATGGTTAGTTTTGAAAAGCATCCTGTGAGTTTATCACAGACAGGGAAATGAGTAAACAGAGTAAATGAAGTTGATATCTGTACTTTTAATTAGCAAAGGAAAACAGTAACATGAGTAAGATGTACGAGTATACTGTAGGCTGATGAAGTATTCATTGGAAGAACTTGTACTGTGGTGGTTTTTACTCTGCCTTCAGTCTATGTAATGCTCTTATCAAAAAACTGTTGTCTACTACTACACAGATGACTTGAATGTGGTATGGTATGCTTAACTTTTTCAAGGATTTCTTGACTATAACTTTACCGAAACCAACTGTTTATCATCCTCTGAAAAACATATTTAAAGGGACTTGAGGCAAGATTAAGAAATGAAACTCGTGACTGGCACTTCAGGTAACTGCAGCACACAGCCTGTTCAAGGCAACGGAGAGAAACGTGGGTGGAAACATTCTTTTTGGTATTTAGCGCTTCATCACCCATGAGTATGAAAAAAAAATGGACATGCATGTTTTGTTTTTTTTTTTTTTAATTCCTGCCTCTAGTCCCTTTAACTTGCAGCATACTATATAAGTCACACCAGAAGAGGAACTGGAAGTACAATGCTGATTGAAAAGTAAGTGGGTTCAGCCAGTACCTCAGGTTATTTGTAAAGAAAATAATAAAACAAAAAAGAAAATGCCAGAAAAATAGAGAAGCATTACATTCATTGTCAGGGAATTGAACTTTGTAAGAGGTGTAGTAAGCAGCAGATTTCATCTAATTCAAGACACATTTGCAAAGTTGATGTACGTAAGTAAAATATGTTGTTGAACTATGTGTTCCAGCTAAAGTTAAACACCAACTGTAATACTACAGCTGCTGGGTACTACAGCAGTTATGTCAAGTCCCAGGTGCATTGGAATAACTGAGGCATTCAGAGGTTAAAGTCATTATTTAGATTCACCACCATTCACTAATGAGTCTAAAAGTACATTTGCATACACTGCAGTATATTACAAATAATCATTTACAGCAAAATGTATTTGGAGTATATTATTCCTTTCTTGCATCTTCACTCTCACATGCATTTGTGTCTTTGGAAGAACAAAACTGTTTGTACATATAACTCATAAGCCTGTAAAGCATAATTTATTATGGGTAAATGCATAAACAAGGTCCGCGTTGTAACAGTTTTGAGCGATTTAAAGGTAAATGCTTTTACATCATGGAGGAGAAATACATTTACTTAAGAGTACAATTAAAAGGTACATTGTCTTTACAGAGACCCAGTGGTAGCATGATAATTGAGCAGTTCAATTTATTCATATTCATTACTTCATAATGTGCTGTATATATAATCTGTGAGTGCTGAGCTGGAGACACAAACAAGCTCCCAGTGAAATGTTTTAATTGGCCTGTTCTATTTCCATTTCAATAAGAGGTCCCCTCCTCTCCAACCCTCTCCTCCCTTCTCTTCTTTTGTCCCCTCCACTTCTCTCAAGCCGTTCTGTCTGATATTTGACACTTTGGCTCCCTCTCTGCTTCCTGTTAGTGGATCGGTTAAGTCCATAATTTGAAGCCGAGCACAGTGAAGATGAAGATGAGCGTATGTATGAGTGTGTGTGTTGGATGCAGCAGGACTAAACTAACACAGGAAGTCGGAGGAGGAAGAGATGTGGAAGATGAAAGGAGAGACATGAAAGGAAATGGGACGAAGAGAGAAAAGTTTTGATTTCATCACTACAAGTGGGACTCGGCAACTGAGATGAGATGTATATCTGATCAGAAGCCATTAACGACTTACACCATAAAACCTGTTAACCAACACTGCTTGGAAGGAGGACATTTTAATCCAAATATCAGGACAGTTTTATTTTATTTTGAGAGTTTTAAACCACTTTTTAGGACCTAGATTGATTTTGGCTGGGGAGATTGCAGTTTCTGGCACCATTACAGTTACCAATTCAGAGATGCCCCTATGTGGGCCCTTACAGAAGCAAACAAGCATAAGCAGATTACGTTTGTGTAATGTTTTTGTATCAGGCCAGACCTGAGGAGTGAGGTATCTGCTGAAATGATCTTCAGAAAGTGTAAAGATAAAACACTCATTTAGATAACTCTAAGTTATTTTAGTTTTGAATAGTTTCACAGTAACAAGGGAGAGCATAAACCTCATCTCAACAATCAGTTTACTTCATTACTTCATTTTACTTTCCTAGACAATAAGAAATTGCCACCAAGGGTGTTGAAACGTTTGCTTGCCACTTAAAGAACAACAACAATGTTCTCTGCACAAGCTATGTACTGTAAACAAAGAGGGGAATCAATTATCAGCAGTAAGCAGAGGATGTCTTGAAAAATCAAAATGAAGCATCCATATTAATCAAACTGTAATAAAATTAAAGCGGAGGAGCAGAAGTGTCTACATGTAATAATGTTCAGTGCTGGAGTTTGAGCATGGCTGCATGATAAACTGCTCTCTGAACTCAGTCAAACCAAAAGCACATTAGTTCAAATCAAATCCTTAAAAACCTGCAGTTAGAACTGAATTGATCCCAGTTTGATTGCTGGTATTTAGATGAATGGGGATAGAAGAGTATGGAACTTTTCTTCATCCCTCCCCTTTCCTTTGTGTTTTTCAGTCAAACCTCTATCTCAATCCTCCCCTTCCGCCAATATCAGCCCGTTTATTGGTAACCCCCTCCCATTCCCCTCCATTCGCCTTTGTGTGCTCTGCCATTCTTTGTGCTGCCCCAGGCGCCGACATATGGCACTCTCCTCTTTGCTATTGTCATCCATTAACACAGTTGTCAGTGGGAATTACAGACGCATAGCGCAACATGCAAGGCTGTGCTTTAGTTTCTGATGTTGCAGACAGAACAAGGCTGGGAAGGATGTAAGGTGTCTTAACAGGGCAAGAGTGGAAATCTGTTACACTGGCATGTAAATATTTCCTCTGACAAACAAACAAGTCTTGCAAATATATTGTAAAAATTCATTCAATGATTTATTTTAATTTGAAGATAAATTAGTATTTGCTTTGGCAAGCAAAGAAATAAATACCTTGGTAATTTAAGCTTTTACTTCTCTATATTTATGAACTGTGCTAAGAACTTCACTAAGAACTGCGCTCCAAGTTTTATGTTTTTAAAGGAGTACAGCTTATAGTATAGTATAGTATAGTATAGTATAGTATAGTATAGTATACACAAGTTATAAATCTGCAAGTTGTTTACGGTTTGATCGTTGAGTAAACTGGCGGACTGTATGCAAACGGTAACAACAGGCTAACGCTGGCTTGTAGCTCAAATATCCAAATTCACAGGCTGAGACCACGATTACCAGATAAAATTACCGCATCAACTAAATTTAACAAATTGACAAGAGTGTATCTCTTTCCCAGAAACAGTCATATGGCTGTCATCCTGCCGCATTTACATGCTAAAAACTTAGCATTGCAATATTATGCATCCTTATTTCCGTCATACATCACATTTACCTTCTTGGTAAGAAGAAAGCCAACTGTGGGTCCTGGATCGGAGCTCCCTCCAATTAAAAAAAAGACAGAAAAAAAGCTGCTCGGTTGTTTACTCCCATCTTACTTAGGTGCCGGTGTTGTGCCGAAAAAAGCCCCCCTGCTGTGGGGACCGGTCAGACTCCAGTTTGGTTGTTTTCGTCTCACAATACAAAACTTTTCCTCTTCGTCTTACTGGAGTCTGAGTTGGGTTTTAAGAGGCACCAGCTCTCCATCTTTTAGGAGGATGCCCAACATACGCAGACCTGTGGTGGCAGAGTACACCACACCAACACAGGCAGACAGGCAAGAACGCGCAGCTCGTCTCCCCCACAAGCCCCCCCTTGAGGCTTCGTACCCGAATTTCTCGCATTGAGTATTCAGAAACAGTATTAAGAGACCACCTGCTAACAGTAGTCCGTCAGCTACTACTCTGTTAAACTTTGTAAATCGGATAAACGCCAATGCCAAGTTTTCATTCCAGACTGAAGTGATGCTAAGGAAGAAGTGGATCAAAATGACTGATTCGCCGCGGTGAAGGACCGAACTTTATAATAAAACGACACACGTTTGTTTGTAGCCGGCAGTCTGCACAGTCGTGTTGGCAGGCTAGCATTAGCCAGCTCGATGACGTGCCTAACTTTGTGCAGCTGAAAACACACAAGCATCTGAAAGCGTCTCCCCACTGAAAAACTGATGATTTCATTTCTGCAGGAATGTGCCGACCAAACTAACAAAAAATCTCCCTGCAGCTCCGTCTCCTCCTCAGGAGCCACCATGAAGAAACACAAAGTTTCTAATAAACGTTTCTCATCATGTTCGTGTCTTTTATCTCTGAGGGAAACTGATGTTTGTGATGATTCCAGTTTATAATTCTTCCCGTTGTGCGTGAGTGTTCGCGTACATAGCCAATCAGGCCTTCATCATCATCATCATCATCATCACGGTTTCTGTACTGCTCCGGTCAGACGAAGACAGAACTAACGTGCAGAACTCGTGTAATATATCTTTAGTATTAACTATTAACTGAATTCGGGTCATTGTTGAAGTAAATAAAGTAAATAATTCAGGGAAACCTGTTGCTTGAATATGACGCTGTTTTCTTCTTAAAGGTGCCATGACATCAAATTATCAAATTTCACTTTTCTGGGGTTTTGGGTGTATAATATGATCTGTTGTGCACTGATGAGGCCATGTGAATGTCCAGAGTGAAAATCAAAGTTCCTGTTTATGGTCTGTCAGCTTTGTCTCTCTGCTCAGAAACAGTTGAATCAGACAGCAGGCTATCATTCTACGTAGTTCTATCATTCTACGTAATTTAATTGCTCCAATAAGAGCACACTATCAAGTAAACAGCGCCCCCCCTCTCTCTCTCCTAACGGTTTATGCACCGTCCGCTCCCCCCCTCCCCTCCCCTCCCCTCCCCTCCCTGTCTGATTCAGCTTCGTGTATGGAGCTAGTAGTAACTTCTGTGCAGTCAGGTCTGGATTTTCAAACAAATGGATTTAAAGTTGTACTTCCGTGGTCATTTCATTAATATTTCTGTGTTCTCCATTATTATTGAATGCATTCTGCATCGTTTCTGTTTAAAAAAACCCTCTGGTTGCTTTGAATCCAGCTGTATTTGTATACTAGAAGAGAGGCTTGTGGTCCAACGGCAGGCTTTTCCGGGTTCTTCTCATGAATTTCCGTCTGATTGGCTGCCTCCCATCAGTGTATGAAGGAAGCTCCGCCCTCCGCTCTTATTTTGTTACAGATAGGAAATAGAGCCGACAAACAAGTTTGTTCCGCCATGCTAACAAACAGTTAGCTAATTAGCTTCTCAACTCCGAAGCTACAGTCGTGCCGTCTTTACTTCTAGTGTGTAGTGGAGGATTACCTGCCTTCCAATGGACAGATAGAAACCCCACGTGTGATACGCTATTTGAAATGTGACGTAGAAGTGCAAGGCTGTTCCCGATTTGCTCTTTTCTTCGTATTGTTTCTCTGATGAGAAAGAACAGCCGACTGGGGGGAACGCAACGCTAGCAAGTCAGCATGTGTAAGTAAACAAGGGGAAACCCTCCGTATTTCAGAAGGAGCAAGTTAAACGGGTTTTCAGTGGAAGGAGGCCTTTAAAAGCAAACTTCTGCAGCAACACTGAGGGAGGCGACCACAACCTTGTCATTACCTGTAAGTTTTTTTATTTTCTAAATGCTGTCTTGTCTGATAAATGTAGCTCACTGTCTGAAGTGCCCATGTTGCTAGCAGTTAGCCTTTAGCAAAGTCCGACCGCAGCTTGACCTAGATTCTCCAAATAAGGTCATAGCCAAATAAGGTGTAGCCAATCAAAATGAAGTCAACGTGGTCTCCGGGTAAAGCTCCATATCATCACCGGACCCAACTGTATTACTGAGGAAGTGAGGTCTGGTGTTTCAAAACAATACTCCGCTGTAAAAAATGCTGTTTTTTTCTTTGGAGTATTTACATATGCAGTAATGCCAACAACATAAACTAGTTTTTAACTGCTATGTCATCACTCCTTTAAACTCTATTCATACTCACACATCTGCGTCTGTGTCAGGTTGGTCACCGCCGTACGTCCTTTATAGATCCACAGAGGCTCAATTTGAACTTCTTCCAGCCTAATGTGCAGCCGTGTTCAACAGAACATAGCAACTTTGTTTTTTTTTACTCAAACATAAGTGTGTGGAGAGACACGTGTCTGCAGGTTACTGCTGAGTGTATGGGCAAATGTCTCCGGGTATCTCGTATCACTCCGCCTCCTCCCCGCGAGAGCACATGTTTCAGCAGATCCAGACCATAGAGACTCATTGACAACAGTCATTAACCTGTATCAACGTGGTATGTAAGTTGGATTCTCCCATCAACATGTTAACTGGTGGTATGGGCGCTAACCTAAGTTGTGCTAGTGCTGCTAATGAGGACTACTATCCTGCTGACAACGCCAGAATGTAGCGAGGTACAAAAGAAGGGCGCAGGTGGGATGTGATCCCCAGACTCCTGGGTGAGAGTCATGTGCGCTGACCAGTCAGCCAAAGGGACATCCCTGTGGACAAGTAGCCAGAGTACATGATCAATCGATTGCATGGTGACAGGACCTCACACTGTTACACTACCAGTGATTATTTACTTGATAAAGGCCAGTTACTGTAGATTAAATTCTAAAATGAAAAATAGTGAAGACAAATAAGAACGAAACAGTCTTTTGAATAGTTCTTTAGAGGGAACCGCTCCTCAAGATCTGGCTCCCTTTAAGGAGCCACAAATCTCATCTCTATTAATTCCCTCATGCACGCTGTCATTCAGCTCTGCAAAAGCCTGGTAACGAGCCATTCTTTTGATTCAAGTGTGAGAAGGGATGCAATGAAAATGTGCAGGATGGTAGCAACCTCGAGGACTGGACTTGGGCAGCCCTGATTTAGACTAATCAGTACCTTGAAGACCACAGTATTACCAGGACTTTAAAGTCTATTCTTTTATATATAGTTAGTCAACCCAGTGAGTTAAGGACTGATGTGTCACGGTCTCTTCTGGTGTTCATCAGGACTCTCGTAGCAACATTTAGGATGAGCCGTGGATGTTTGCTTTTTCATTGAAACCTGAAAAGATATCTAACCTGTTGAAGTGGTAACCTAATCCAAAGCCGGTCCGAACTTCTCTGGGCTTTCCAAGTCTAAAAAACTTGGAAAAACATTTGAAATCACATTTCAAATATGTGATTTGTAAGTCTGATACCTACAGCCTATCAATCTGCATCTCTTCTGTCAGCAATCGGCTAGATTATGGAAAGTTGATTAAATTCCATGTAAAATCACGGCATACTGTAAACACACACACATGGACACCCACTCACACATCCACTTCTCCAAAGTTCTAATTAAAGTGGTTGTGATGACAGACTTCAGGGTGTGATGTACAGCATTACACAGTAGTCGGTATCAAATTCACAATATGTGTGTGTGAGGGAGATAGAGATAACAGGTCTATAATAATCAGTCCATAGGGAATGGCAGAGCAGAAAGCTGTGACAGTTTGTCCCCCAGCTAACTGTCAATTACACAAACACACCTATGTGCACTGAAACACAAACACGCACACCAGTGCTAATCAAATCTTAGAATCGTTACATTTGATCCCATGTATTAAAACTATTTTGGATTGGCTTTTTCCTCTGGATTGTTGCATGCCGTAAAGATCTGGGATATGTGGTATTTGTCGGATATTATAAAGCATTTGGATGAGAAGGTTTTTAATGACAGCATCACAGCTGATCTCTAATCTTCAGCATGAAAGGAAGAGATGTCTGTGGCTGCAGCAGCAGTGATGCAGGACAGATGCCATGTTGTGAAGCAGGCTGACTGAACAGTCGACAGAATAGGAGACAATCCGGTGTGATGACAAACAGACAGACACTCAGATGTTGTGTTCACATCTCTACATTATCTACAAGTTTTTGATTCTGTTTGTTCTCTTTTTCAGTGATGGGTTTGCTAAGTATTGTCAGATTGGACTTTTTTTTTTTATGAGTTGTTATGACAAGATGTCTTTAATCTTCCTTATCCATTCCATCAACAGCCCTTTTTCATTTTTCCCTCTGAAATAAAGTGAAGGCACAATCTGTGTCCATAACTTGATAATGTATGACTTGCTTTGATGTATTTTGGAGCACCAGTTAAATACATTTGAGATCTTTGCAAATCAGAGTTGTATGAATTGGAGTTCAATAAATTTATTGTCATGTTCAATAAACCAGCTTGAGATGATGAGTTTCATAACATGATGCATACATGCAAGTCTGCAGGAAGACCCATCAGAGCATGGTATATTGGAGTAATTAGGACATGGTCGGCAACAATACTCAGGTAAGCTGTGGCATTTAAACATTGTTCATTGCGACTTTATCCCAGTATTGTTCCCTGCTGCTGTAGCCCATCTGCTTCAAGGTTTAATGCGTTTACTGTACATTCAGAAATAGTACTCATCACACTTTTTTGTGATCAGTTATTGAGTTATTGTTGCTTTTTGATCATCTCCAACCAGTCTACCCATTCTCCTCTGACATCAACTAGGCAGTTTTAATCAGACAACTGCTGCTCACTGGATATTTCCTCTATTTTAGACCATTCTCGTTAAACCCCAGAGATAGTTGTGTGAGAAAATCCCAGTAGATAAACAGCTTTTGAAATACTCAGACCGGCCCGTTTGGCACCAACAACCATGCCACATTCAGTCACTAAAATCTCCTTTCTTCTTCATTCTGATGCTGTTTGAACTTCTGCGAATTGTCTTGATCATGTGTACACATCTAAATACACTGAGCTGCTGCCTTGAGATTAGCTCATCAATCCATGCCAATAAGAATTACTATCATCATCATCATCATCATCATCATTGTCTTTCTTTGAAAAGTGTTGCAGGTCTGGAATGCAAAAAGTGGTTGTGTATTAAAATGAACCAAAGAAAATAGGTATTTTGCTTAAATGGGTTTGTGCATGCACTGACATGCAACCAATGTCAGACCAATACTGAAGATCTACCCAAGAAAAAGGGTAGCTTACCACTCCAAAATGGAGGTGTGGGGCCAAGTGGAGGGGGTTCATTCTTTTGTCAGAATTACTAGAAATATAGATTTTGATTGTCTGTCATGATTAATATTTAAGGATATAAGACATGAAACAGCATTAAAACAAAACAAATGGAAAAAAAAAAGCCAAAGATTCAAGTGAAAATGCACCAAATAAAGCAGAAAGTGTAAAACAGATACAAGCATCACCAATGCTTTAATCTCCAGTGACTTTGTTGGAAAGATATTAAGATCTGAAATCTTTGACAGTTAAAGTTAATCTCATCATAATATGGGGTCTATTTTCCAGCTTGCAGTTTGCTGACAGAGGAAATCATCATGCTGGGGAGAAACCAAGCGTTCATACTCTAAATTACCGGTGACCCTGATGCATGCATACATACACATACAGTACACACACAATGCGAAGTCAACAGCTTAATCACACAGCAACATGAAGCAATACAGTATACGAACAGATGTACAAAGAGCACATGCTGATGCACACATGCACATGGACAGATGGACACATGTGCCCCTGTCTTAACACACTCACCTTCACTCTGCAGCTTTTACTGCTGCAGTATTACATGCAAGCTGTAGTTCACACATAATTAATGCAATTCTTTGGAGTTCATTTAATGGAGAGTGATCAGGAAATCTGCTAATCTACATCCGTTGTCTCGCTACAACAATACATTTATACTAAAGCACAGAAAAAAAGTAACATGCAAGTCCGTCATAGTAAATATTTTGTAAAGTGCATAATTTAAAGATATATTTCAAATGAATGAGGTTAGAGTGTAGTTTTTTAAAATACAAGTCACAACCATTTACACACAATCACACAATGTTAGCAATCGGCAAATCTGGCCACAGGTAACGATGGAGGAGCCATGACTTTCAAACGCTGAAGGTGTCTCGTTTGCTTGCTCACACATCAGTGGAGTATTTGCAAATGATTGTGACAATACCAGGTTATAACGATGATTATTAGTCAATGATGCTGGAACAGATAAAGTGCATACACTATTGGTTTGTGATCATCAAATCAGTGCTTCCAAGGTTTTTATACTTCCTGCTCACCATGTGGAAACACTAATGGAAAACAGTTCCTCTTATGTGAGTGCTCATCCTATGTGTGAAATTTTCAGTGGCTCAGTCCATTATTTTCGTCATTTTGTTGCTTTTGATGATAAAACAGAAGGAATACCATGGCTAATAGATATTAAAATCTGAAGATTTACAATAATCTTCCAGTTTCAGTGACTCCTTTCATACACATTTAGGTCCAACCTACTCTTTTGTGTTTTAAAAGATATTGTGGTGAGCGGACTGAATGTGGTAGAGACAAATGCAGTGAAGGGGAGAGCTCTAAAAGTCACTTAAAATTTGGAGAGGTACTTTAGTCAAGGTCATTATTGTTCCGACTCTATGCATGTGTGAACCTAATCCTGCTTATGTGCATAAACTGCATCTGGTGTGTGTGTGTGTGTGTGTGTGTGTCTAGCAAGCACAATAATGCAGTCATTCCCTGCTATTTCAGAGTGCAGTTAAACCATTAAGTGTCTGACAGAGGTGCTGACTGTAGATTACACAGTCTCTAAATCTGCAGAACTATGAAACTATTCTGCTCCAGAAAGCTTTGCAATTTTCCTCATCCAGAAATGAAGCAGTCTGCAGCTGCAACAAATAAGAAATAGCATCTTGTGGTAGCTTTTCCAGGAAACGTCGACCAAATAAAACATACATAGTGCTAGTTGTTCTTTGCTGTTCATAAAGGCGTGATAGCCAGGAGATGTGAAGTTTAACTAAAAGTGTCAAGTCCATACTATCACCTTCAGTCAATAAATCTTTTAAAATATGCTTCAAGCTTCAAGTTTTCAACTCAACTTTTCTGCTAAATCAAGTTAAAACTGCCACAGCAGGTCCTCTCTTTTTCTGCCTCTTACTGGACGAATAAACTCGATTTAAATTAATACACTCTAGAAATTTGCACATTTATTTTACATCTGTACCACTGCTCAATTGTTTCACTAGATTTGATTACCATCATAAAAGTTTGACAAAAATAAAATATCATGAATTTGCAAGACTCCGATTCAGATAGACGGGGAATCCAAAATATCCACCATTAGCGAGCTGCTTAAACTCACTGTCTTCCCTTTTGGATCCACTTTTACCTTCAGCCTATCAGCCCACAGTGGACACCTTTGGGGATGAAATCATGCCAAGATATTATGCTTCCAGCACTATTTGGCTCAATGTTTACTCAATCTCTGACTAAATCAATAGAAAAAAGCAGTTGTACCAAGTTCAAGAAGACCTCTGGCTACAGAAAGGTTTCTCCTCGGAGTTTAGTTCCCATCTTATCATCCCATCTTGTCATGACTCAGCTTGACAAGACTAGAAGGAAGGAGACATCAGATGGTGTGAAGGCATGTTTAAAGACAACAGTTTCATTTTGTTTCAGCCACCTGTCAAAGAAAATACTGTCCTACCATGTAGGGGTGCACCGATTGCAGTTTTCTGGCCGATCACCGATCGCCGATCTTTAAGAAATCTGACCCGCCGATACCGATTTTTGCCGATACCAATTTTTCTTGAAAATTGACATCAAACATCTTCAATGTACCAATTTTGCTTTATTAACAAACAATACCTGTAGTACAATGCAAACTAGTTTTAACTGCACAAGCTACTGTTCTTAAATATAAATGAAAAGTTGCAAGCATTGCTGTCCAAACTACAAAAATATCATTTCCATTCCTTCAGTCTCATTTTTCACATTATTAAACACAAAACTAGCTCAACTAGTTGCATTTCAAACTGGCTTTGAGCCTCTTACTAAAAATAAAGTTGCTTATTTTGCAATGCATATAATAAGGTATAAGTAATAAATTAAATAATCTACAAGACAAACTAACAAAACTTAAACCACCAAAAGTGACTTTAGCAGAAGTAAATACGATCGGTAGATAAGATCGGTTTTACATTTATTAATCGGCCGATCGCCGATCCCCCAAAATTATGGAAATCGGAGCCGATCGATCGGCTGGCCGATCAATCGGTGCACCCCTACTACCATGATTTCCTGGAGAACCTAAAACTAACCTTGTTGACACATTTCTTTTATTCGGCCAACGGTACATTCTTTACAGTGACACATCCACTTCAGAACGAGAGTAAAACAGCCTGAGGTTTGTCCACCGGCTCATGTACCCTCATATAAACACCTTGGCATCACATTTCAGTGCATGATCATGCTTTTTTGAAAATGCAGGATAATATGAAAGACTTTTTGTCTGCGTAAAACTGAAACATAGAGGTCAAGCTTAAGAAAAAAGTTAGCCCTCTATGGCATGAATTTTTATTTTATGAGGTAAAAAATATTCCACCCTAGTTTTGGTAGCTTGGGGGGGTCCTTATAATATATCAATCAGAAAATCTGTCCCCCCCAGCCCCCCCCATCAGATTTTGGTTTGTTGCCTCAGGGCAACAACATGCTATACGGGTACTAAAACGCCAAGGTTTTCTATTTTATTCAATAAGTGGAAAGAGGAGCAAACAAGTAATAAATACATTAGAAGTTTTCTTTCAGCAACAACAATTTCAACAAGTTTGATTTCAACAAACAGCCACAAATGGTTTATCAATTAGTGTTGTAGAGATTAGCGACAGTTTGTATTTATGTGTGTTCCTGTTTGGGTACTGAAACACTCTTTGTTTCTCTCTCTCTCTCTTTTTTTTTCACAAAGCACAGTCTGTATTATTCTGTATGGCAGGGATGGGCAACTCCAGTCCTCAAGGGTCGGCATCCTGTAGGTATTAGACATTTCCCTGCTGCAGCACACCTGAATCTAATCAATAGGCAGAGGGTGTGTCATCTGACCACACCTCTTGTCATTACAGAGATGCACATCAGGGCAGAAAGGGGGGGGATTCCTGAAATGGGGGAGAGAAAGGAAAACGTAAGAAAAATATGAGAATATGGGGGAGGAGACATTTCCTTAAACAAAAGGGAATAGAGGGACTGCCCCCACAAAAAAAAAAAATAAAAAAAAGGAGGAAGGCTCCTCCACAAAAAAAAAAAAAAAAAGGAAAAGAAAAAAAAAAAAAAAAAAAAGAAAAAAGAAGGGGGAAGGAAAAAAGAAAGGGAAAAGGGGGTAAAAAAAAAAAAAGGAGAGGGGAGAGGGAGGGAGGGGAAGGGTGATTAAGTGGATGGAAGGGGGGGGGTGTGGAGGTTTCATAAAAAGGGGGAGTAGGGGATGTAAAAGAAAAAAAAAAAAAAGAAGGATATAATAAATAACAAAAGAGAAATAAAAAAAATATGATTATGAAGACAAAAGGGGGGAGGAGGGAATCCTCCGATACTGGTAAGGATGGGAATCCCCACCCCGGGTAAAAGAAAACACTGTAAATTAAAAACCCAACGCGCCCTCCCGGGTAGAAATAAGTGATTGCAGATATATATAGACATTCTCACAAATTAAGGATTAATAAAGTCAGTAGTAGTCAGTCATTTTCTGTACGCTTATCAGTTAGGGTCGGGGGGTTGCTGGGGTATCCGAATAATAAGGGGGGAGGGGGGGAACCTGGAGAGGGGCCAGTATGTGAGGGGGAAAAGAGAGAAAGAAAACACCAAACAAAACAATAATAAGGAAAAATAAAAAAAAACAAATAAACAAAAAAACAAGATTTGAAGAGGGGGAAGGGGGGAGGAGAGGAAAACCAAAGGGAGGAAAGGAAAGGAAGAGGGAAGAATGACCCCCCCGCCGGGAAGGAATGAGAAATTATATTAAGGGAGGGATAAAAAAAAAAAAAAAAAAAAATTATTGGGGGGGGGGGGAGGGGAGGGGATGAGCCCGCCGGCGACTAGGTCTGAAAAAAAAGGAGGAAAAGAAAAACAAAAAAAAAAAATAGCCTGGAATCACCACAGGCACTCATCCAAGAAAGGACAAATACTTTATTAATAAGAGGTTTTATGCGGAGGGTTTTAATCCGGCGGTCCCAAAGAACGGAAGAGGGGAGGACCAGCCCCATCCACAACTACCCGCCCCCTGATATGCTTAATTGGTAGTAGGCTTTTGGCCTATACAGCTTGGAGTAAGACAACATGCATAAAGAGGATGATGTGGTCAAAATACTCATTTGCCTAATTATTCTGCACTCCCTGTATATATGAGCACAAAAGCATCACATGCAGATAAAAGTAGGTCTTGACTGTAAAAGCAGGTGGTATCATTTTCAAAAAGGTCAGGATCCTGCTTTTAAGAACAATGTAGTCCTGCAAGCACCGCTTCCACAGAACATGTGTTGAATTTGTAATGTGCTGCAATAAACTGTGACCATGTATAATGAATTCACTCATGCAACCATTTGCAACACAACAGACTTAATGTCTTTCTGCTCTGCACTAAAGTGTGATTAAATAATAAGTTGAGTGTTACAAAACCACTTGAGACGAGGATTCCTCACAGGCTGAATGAGGTCAGGAGTGGCTGTGTGCTAATGGTGCATATGCACAACACAATAGATGTGCAATCCATACATCCCGCCTGGCGATTTAGTGTTGCTGATCAAGGGATTGGGAGATGACTGATCTTTAGTTCACTCCAACAGTATGCTGGGAGGGAGAAAAAGGAAAGAGACCAAAGAGAGTGTGAAAATCCAGTTGGAGAAGGGAAAGAAAGAAATAAGTAGCATGTGTGAGCCTCTAACCAACAGCTGACACTCTTCATCTGCTGTGTTGTGTCTGCATGCCTGTTTCACCATCAGAGTGCTGTGGGTTTGTCTGAATATATCAAAACAGCCAGAAAAACAGAGTGAGAGAAAGACGGCGGGAGGAAGAAAGAGCATTTTCTTAGAGAGACTTCAGCATCAGCTTTCTGTCTCACTTTCTCTTCCCTTCATTTCTCTCTGTGTAATATCATTTCCCCTCTCTGTCCTCCTTTTATCGTTCTGTACCCCCCACCCCCCACTCATACACACCATCCTATCCTCTCAGAAGCTTGAGTGGGGAGTTGGGAGCAAAAGGCAGGAGACAGACAAGATAAAAGCTGCTTCCTGATTTTTCAGCTCTCAGCTTCTCTGCTGTCAGGCAAGAAGACAGCTAGTCAAGACAGAGAATTTCCTACTAGATGTATCCCTACACAGCTGCTGTCGCTAACAGGCAGACAGGCAGAGGAAGTAGAAGAAGAGGGGGAAGACGGATGGACAGATTCACAGGCAGAAGGACTGAAGAAAGGTAGGAAAAGGCTGACAAAAGATGATCCTGCAGATGATCTTCACTCTTCACATTAAGTGAAAAGACAAAACAAGAAAACACATTTTACGCTGTTGTCTAAATCACTAACAGTTTTTCATGGTGAAATTCAAGTTTAACAGAGAACGCAGAAACAAATACAAACATCCTCTAAGTTATGGAGACTTCTGCTGTGTCTTTGAGTCTGTGACAACCAGAGGTTGCTGTAAACAAACATACATAACACTCACACATATTCACTACTGACATAGTCAAACATTTGCTTCTGCCCTCACAGCATCTTCTCAAGCCCCGGCCTCAAGCTTATTTGTTTTTTTTTTTTTTTTTGGGGGGGGGGGGGGGGGGGGGGATCGCTTCAGCTCTCCAACAGTTTCCTCTCTGAGCAGACTGGTGGTATGAGGAGGACTTGGCTTTAACATGCCACAAATTCTAACAAATATATCAGAAGTCAAAAGTATATGGATGCCTCTATCCAAAATCTATTTCCTTTATATTCATGACTTAGCTGTTCGATTAATAACAAGTCATATTTCTGTTTCTGGTTATTAAAGTGAAATGTCAACATTTTGAAGATGGCTCATCTGAATTATTAACGTCAGGGCGGAAGGCCATCAAATAGATTTGGTTGTGAGGCAACTACAAAAGTATCGATGTAGCAGCAGTCTACTTTTTATAGGGGACGTCCCACCCCCTCAACAACACCTATCCCCCTTTAAAAGATGTATTTGTTTTTATTTTCTAGCACCAAGTCACAACAGAAGTCATTTAAAGTTATCTTTCCCCTACAACAGGTTTATACTTCATTCGTTTGCTAAAAAACTAAACAGTGTGATGTTATATGTCATAGCTGCTCTCTGTATCATGCATGATGGAGCTCCGTCCTGATGTGCGCACACAGGTAAGCAAACTCCCACCAGCAGACAGAAAGCACGCTTCAGAAAACACATCAACCACCATGAAAGCAGATAAAAATATCAGTGTTTTTTTAAACTCTGGAGGTGAAGATGAAAACACTCCATCAAGTAGCAGCTAGAGAGTTTTCCTGTGCCAGCATTGCTCTGAGAACTTCATACCCATCATTTTCACCAGTGTCCCCTAACTCCTTTCTTTTCTTGTAACCACCCTTGTTCTTTACACCAACCAATCACCACATTTTTGTTTTTCCTTCATCATGTAATTTATTTAATTGGATTCAGCTGCACTTTCAGGCAGGCAGTGGCAGGCCTGCTGACAGTCTCACCTGGGCCCAGGACAACATGAAAGAAGATGGGCCTCCCCCTCGCCCAGATCTTTCCTCTCTTCTCCTCTCCTCTCATTTCATTTCATTTAATTTCCTTTCCTTAACAATTAACATTAACATGAACAAACTGGACATCAGCTGTAAGTCCACTCCTCATATAAGGAAATAACTCAATATTAACATTGTATGTGGGGCTACTCCATTGTCTTATTCTTTAAACAAAAAGATAAAAGAGGAAGACATTTTCAAATCCATTATTTAGCCACCTTTTCAACATTGTTTACTGTTTTTCAGCTTTCAGTAGCTCTTGCTTGTAATTAGCCTGTTGTAGTGGTTGTTGTGGTGTAGTGAGCGGGGCTTCGTTCAAACATTTCCCCTCATGCTTTATGGCTTTCCCTGTATCATACTGAGCTGTGAGTTAAGTGTATATGATCCCTTGATATTCTCCTGGTGACGCATCATTAGAGTAATGTTTTGAGTACTGTCAATTATCTTACTGAATTCAACAGAATTAAAAGATTAATAAAAACTTGCATTATTGAGACCATTACACTGTTACTACGGACCGTTCTTAAATACAATCCCGTCATCAGCACTGGGATCTTCAAAATAATCTGAGTTAGCAACTCATCCTTACCTCAGCCTTTGAAAAACGGAGGATTAATTGCAGCTTGCTGAAATTGAGGTTAATATTGTGAGAGGGGTTACATTCCGAGCCCATTTCTGGGCCCCCTCTCCTACCCTGGGCCCAGAACAACAGACCTGTTTGTCCCCCCCTATCGGCAGGCCTGGGCAGTGGCACATTAACAACGCTACATGTGCTAAAGTAAGCATGCAGCCAATGGATGTATGATGTGTCATGGAATAGTATTGATGGAAATGTGATCGCATGCTACCAGGACAAATAACTAATGTGATTGCTTCTTTTATCACTTGCCAAACTGCATAGTAAGTTTTTAGACTTGCCAGAAATTCATTTTAACCTACATTTGATGGGTGTCAATTTAGAGCCCTGATGTTCAGATTTCAAAATTATTTCTGACCAAATGATTTGTAAGCACCAAAAGACTTTATCTAAATAAATGTTAAGAATACAGAGTTTATACGAGCCAGTAGTCCTCTTCGTCATGAGTTGTTTCACTAATGCCAGCAGGGTTTCAAAGGGAACCACTAGCATCCTGTAATACACCTGGATGATAAGGATAATTCAGCAGCTCTTTGATCAGCTGGTGAAACTCTCCCTGCTTCCAAGTCTAGATTGGATGGGCCCTGTAATTACCTTTTCTTTTCCTACTTTGATGAAGAGAGATGACCACAAAGTTATCTTCACTGATGGGTCCATTTTGCCTCATGTTGCTGGACACAGTGTGTAAGGTTTCTGGATAAAAGGAGTTGTGTCAGCTGTGTTTGGGGGATAAAAAAAGGAAAAAAAGACACAAAACAAAGAATACAAACTAAGTATGCAAATGTCATGGCTATGAAAGCTGATACTATCACGGGATCCAAACAGCAGATTTGCGTGAAAATGTGGAATAAAAGAAAAAAAAAAAAAAAAAAAAAAAACAATAACAAGAAACTCCGGCAGGTGTGAGGTGAGTCCTCCAAAATTCAATCCGATAAATTTCTTCTGAGAAGGGAGGTTAGTTTGCTCCAGGAATAAACTGTAAAGATGGACTGGATACTTGGTGTTCCAAAAGGGGTCTGGCAGAGGAGGGGTAAATAAATGATTTACAGGCTGAGATGAGGATTGTCCAAGAAGTTGGCAGAGCAAGCAGGCAGGTAACTGAGAGCATGTAAGAGGAAATGACTGGTGAAAGATGTCCAGATGCTGAGGAAGGATCAGCGATTTTGCACAGAATCCCAGAGTGACAAAGTTGCAGTAGAAGCGACAGTAGAAAGCACTGTTAATGTTTGCTAAAAAGCACAAGGAGAGCAGAAGCCTGATTACCACGGAAACAGTGAGACAATTTGCTCCTGCAGGTCCTTATGATGCCAGCTCTATATGAGCAGAGATGAGCAGCAGGTTTGTCTGCAAGAGCACTTCTGACTCTGCCCTGGATTTCCTGGATACCTGCTCAGCCCCACCTAAAGCTCAGAGCAATGCCAAAAACACCACAACCAAGAGCAATCGAAATCTATCTGTCCCTCTTCCTCACTGTAGAGTTTGTCCTGAAAGAACAAAAAAGCTAAAGGCTGTCAGCTAAACTCTGTCCTAAGATATAGACATCTAAGTAGAATAGTGATACAAGGTTCAAAATGGCACCAAGTTCAAGTAAGTCCATCATTAACATACTATATCATTAATGTGCTTGAGGACGACTTCCCCCAGCTAAGCGCCATCATTCACACGCTGCCAGACGTAAAAACCTTCGTTTTCAGATGGATGTTTAGTTTCATGTACTGTATCATCAACCGCTATTATCACCAAAGGAACAGTTCCTACCACAACACAGACTCCACAGAAAAAGAACACCAAAATGAGGAGGGCACTTAACTGCACAGCCCGACTCATCTGTCCACTTTGCTTTAGCACTGTGCCACAGTTGGAAAATCATAACATCAGTGTTTCTTAAAGGCCCTGTACCTGATTTTATTTTAATCTCTCCAAGAAAAATGCTTTCTACACGGCATAATATGTGGTAAAAGAGGTAATTTCATGGAAATAAATCACTCATTGATTGCGTATATGCATGAATCTAGGCCTTTTTAGTTTAGGTTTCCAACACTGTCGTGACGCTCTTCTCATGCCAATGTTTGTTTTACAGAAGTTCTGGTTTACAATCAGCCACTCACAGTGTTAACTAACGGTGAGGACCCTCTCCTAGCGCCGGCAACACTTGTAAACAGAACTGCATGGCATCTACCAAAGGGAAAGTCGTGACACCCCAGCAAAACAGCCTCAAAGCATCAAAACTGAGGACGAGAGAGAGTTGAAACACAAGAGAGACCAAAGAAGGAATAAAGTTTGTGTTTTCGGTGGATTGCACTGAAAGCAGAGAGCAGCTGGACGGTCTCGGACTGACTGTGGACTGGAAACGTGCTGTAATCCGACTGGACAGGTATTTTTTTCAATAACTTTCTTCTTAGTAACATTTTATATGTCCTCAGGTGCTGGTGCTGCCTCTGCTGGTCTACTGTATATAATACATAATGATATTTACACCGGAACGCCACAAAGCTTTACATCACTTCCACTTGCAATGGCCGGTTAGAAACTTTATTAGGTTGTCATGTCTCCTATAACATCATAATGTCTGTGGACATAACTGTAGTTATGGTAAACTACTGGTTTATGATAGAAAATGTGATTTAGCTGATCCGCAGCCATTTATTGCAACCAAAACAGTAAATTCACTGGAAGATGCAAGTTTTCTCTGGAGAGTTTCTTTGTGCTCGAGTATGAAACGTGCACGTTATTTCATGCATGTTGAGTGGGATAAGAGAAAAACGAGAGTAGGAGCGTTTCTCACTGGGAGAAACAGTTAGGGACGGTGCTTACAGTTCAAACTACACTGTTCACCTCGCTCATGGTTCAAAAATGTGCCAAATCAGGTACAGCGCCTTTAACTCATGAATCAGCATGAGGCCAGTAAATTATGTTCAGTCTCATGTGTAGCATTGCTGTTTTGGCCATGTCCAAGATGGTAGCTTTCGTAAAATGATATTGATGTTTAGATCAACTAATTTCCTTGTCTGTTCAGTAAGAAAACAGAGTTAGGCTGACCAACCAATCTATCTTTGTGTCATATGTGTTTCAGACCAGGATTATTAGTACTCAGCAAGGTGACCAGCCAACCCAAACCGAGGAGCTTGTACCTAAAAGAGGTACCTCTGGGTATATATATATATATATATATATATATATATATATATATATATATATAATATATATACATATATATAAACTGTAGTGGTCGTGGACCAGAAAACAGAACATATGCCGGCTCTTGGGGACGTCTTTCAGCACTACACTAGGTGTTGTGCCGAAAGACGCCCCTGAGCCAGCATACTTTACAAACAACTGCTGTCTGTCTTTTTATATCCAAACCACATCCATGCAACAGATCTCAGTTTGGGTTGGCTGGTCATCTTGTTAAGAATTAATTACCCTCGTCTGAAAAAGGTCCGCCACCGTCTCCCTCCATGTTTGTGTGCAGCATGCGTGGACATGTGGTACATCTTGTTTGAACACTGCAGTAAAGCGCCTATCGCGGCATAAACAATAGAGGTTCATATGAAATGATAGAGATTTTCTATCGTCCAGATGATATATATTCTTTTTGGCCCAGCCCTACCCTCACCACAGCAATCCTTGGGGGAGGTTTTACGATCTCCAGACCCTGTGGTAAAGTGGTAATGTCTTTTACAGCTGCTGGTCAGCGCAATCCAAAGTGACCATACGATATAATGAAACTTAGACAAACAAAGTTCTGGTCAACAGGAATCTCAACTCAACATACCCCATTAATGAGGCTCAGAGTATCATAAATATCACATTCTTCCATCACCACATCATCTGCAAAAAGCAGAGACCCGATACTGAAACGATCAAACCAGATCCCATCAACAACTTACTGTGCCTAGAAATTATGTCCATAAAAGTTCAAATAAAGGGCAGCCTTGGAGAAGTCCAACACCTCTGGAAATAAATCCAACTTACTGCTGACAAGGCGGACCAAGCATTGACTTCAGTCATATAGGGACTGAAAACAGCTCATGCAAGCGGGTCCAGTTCTCCATACACCCAGAGCACCCTCCCACAAGACTCCCCTGTGTACAAGGTCAAACAGCTTCTCAAAGTCCACTAAACACATGTAGGCTGGTTGTGCAAACTCCCGTGCCACCGCCAAGTCCCTGCAGAAGATGTAGAGCTGGTCCACAGTTCCACGGCCAGGGAAAAAAAAACACAAACTCTCCCTCTTAAACCAAGGTTTTACTAACCCGTCCTTCTCTCTAGAACCCCAAACAGACCTTATAGGGGAGGCTGAGAATAGTGATCCCACTGTTGTTGGAATACACCCGCCAGTCTTTCTCCTTGCAGGGGGGGACCACCTACCTCAGTCAGACAGTTCAAAGGCACTGTCTCCAATGTCCACTCGATATTGTAGAGGCTTGCCAACCAAAACAGTCCTTCAACATCCAGAACTTAAAGGAGTGATAACAGAGTTCATGTAGTTGACATTGCTGCACATGTTAATTCTCCAAAGAAAAAAACGTCACTTTTTACTGTGGGGGATTGTTTTGGCATGCTAGACCTGCCCTCCTAAGTAAAAGAGTCGGGTGCAGTAATGATATGCAGCTTTACCCGGAGACCAATTTGACTTCATTTTGATTGGCTGCATCTTATTTGGCAATAACCTTATTTAGAGAAAGTAGGTCGCGGTCGGAGTTTGCTAAAGCCTATTTGTTAGCATCATGGGCATTTCAGACAGTGAAGTATGTTTATCAGACAACACAGCATTTAGGAAATAAATAAACTTACAGGTAATGACAACGTTGTGGTCGCCTCCCTCAGTGTTGCCGCAGACGTTTTCTTTTAAATCCATTTGTTTGAAAACCCAGACCTGACTGCTGTTACTCAGCTCCACTCACGCAGTTGAATCAGCCGAGGGAGGGGGTGAGAGCAAAGCGGAGGGTGAAAGGAGAGAGGAGGGGGGATGCTGTTTGCTTGATAGTGTGCTCTAATTGACGTAGAATGATGAGCTGCTGTCTGATTAAACTGTTTTTGGACAAAGAAACAAAGCTGACTGACCATAAACAGGGGACTTTGATTCTCACTCTGGACATTCACATGGCCTCATCAGTGCACAATAGATCACATTAAACCCCCAAAACCCCAGAAAAGTGGAATTTGATGTCATGGCACCTTTAAAGGAGTGCCAGGCGAATCTCATCCACCCTCTGGGCCCTGCCACTGAGCGGCTTTTTAACTTCCTTGGCAACCTCACTTGGTAAATTTAATCAAGAAAAAATTGTTCTAAATAGAAGTATGTGAATATAAGCAGAGTTAGCATCAAGCAGAAACTCATTATTTACACATTTGCATCCACCTGCTTGTACAGGCAATGCCCTGCTGCAGCTGAGGGGCTGCATGCTTTTTTAGACAGACAGCCTATAAATAAACTTCAATTTGCACAAGTCAAAATACTGCCCAAATTATGGTGGTTCTGCAAGATGTTACATCTTTTCTTAATGCTGGCTTAAAACATCTGACAACTCATCTGTGGAGAAGTGGGGCTATTGGTGTGTGTGGTATAACCGGGAGTGCACACATCCAGTCCAAGAGCTACTACTGTATCTTGCAACTTTCAGAGCATTTCTCCTCCAAAACACCTGAATCAAATAGTTGAATTACCTCACATGCATGTTATTCAGCTCTGCAGAGGCGTGGTAACGAGCCATTTATTTGATTCAGGTGTGTTGGAAAAGGTATGCTCTAAAACAGTGGTGGGGAACCCTGGTTCTCAATGGTCGCTGTCCCTTCAGGTTTTCCATGTTCCCACTCTAGCACACCTGACTCAAATAAAATGGATCTAACAGCTTATCGAGGCCTGTACAGCGACTCATTGATTTGAATCAGGCACAGTATGTAGGAACAAGGACACATGGAAGACCTGCAGGATGAGGGCCAAGGCCCCCTACCCCTGCTCTGAAAGTTGCAGGAAAGTAGCTCTTGGGGACAGGATGTGTGCACCCCTGGGTATAACATCTCCAAATCAACAATTAAATAGTGTACAAAAATAAAACATTGATAACTACTATCAATGGCTGATATTCAACAAAAAGAAAGGTCAATAACATCTAATCAAGTCAGCAAACTGCTTGCATACACTGTAAAAAGAGTATCTGGGCTGTATGATATAAAATACTTATTTACATTGATCTAACTTAAGTATTTTGGTTTGGTGAGGAAATCTTGTTTTTGAGTCGAGTCAAATCAACTTAAAAAAAACAAACACTCTCTAATCTGAAATAAGTTTTTACTTCCATTCACAGTAAATCTGTTAACTTGTTTCAGCTTCAGCGTGCATGAAGAATAAAGGGGACGGGACCATTTACAAAACTCACAGATCTGGCTCATGGGAAATACAAATTCAGCAGGAACTTAAAAGTTGATCCAACCATTTTTTCAGTGTAATTAGCATTTGGGCAGGCAACAGGATGCCAACCCCTGAAACTCACTTAACAGCCAAAGTAGGTATGGGCGATACCCAAATTTTTCCTGTTGATATGATACCAGAAGTCTGTGGTACTTTTTCACTAATATCGATACTGATACTTTATGTCCCTTAAAATAAAACCACATGATTGTACTGTTTGCATTAATATCTAGAAAGCAAGGGCAATATTAGATATACAGTCAGTAAAACTTGAAAACAGATGTACTGGAAAGAAATGCTTTAAAAATAGTGACAAATTGTATTGATGAGTAAACAGAAATAAAAACATCTTTCAATTATAAGCACAGATTAAGACTCTTTAAATTCATTCAGTGGAAAATGTCCAAATATAAAATGTAGTAGTCATATTATAAATTTACCAAAACATAATGTGCAAAAAACTGCATTAAAGCACTGAAAAATACCAAAACATCATCATCATCACTAACAGTAGCAGCATCATCATAACATCTGATAGGCTACCATCATCATGTGACACAGAAGTTAGAATCTGGCTGCTTTCACACATCATTTCATTACCTAAAACTCTCAGAAGTGGAAACAAATTGCATGTTTTGTATCTGTACAGTGGTATCGTAACACTCAACAAAGTATCGATTTCTTTCTTTTTTTTTTTCTTGTGTCGGCATATAGTACGAGTCTGCCTGATGGATGCAGCTGTGGTCAAAGGTTTTGAGAATAACACAAATATTAATTTTCACAAAGTCTGCCATTTCAATCTTTTCTTTTCTTTTTTTGTCAGATGGTACTATGGTATACTGAAATATAATTTGCATAAGTATTACACCTTTTTTGACAATTACATAAAGTTTATGCAACTAGTTAGTATTTGCAGTGTTTACCCTTCTTTTTTCAAGACTTCTGTAATTCACCCTGGCATGCTGTCAACCAACTTCTGGGCCAATCCTGAATAAAGGCAGCCTATTCTTGCATAATCAATGCTTGGAGTTTTTCAGAATTTGTGGGTTTTTGTTTGTCCACCCTTTTCTTGAGGATTAACCACAAGTTTTCATGGGGTTTAAGGTCTGGGGACTTTTCCAGCCATGGACCTAAATTTTCTTTCGTTTTGTTCCGTGAGAAATTTAGTTAGCTTTGTTAGTTAGATTTAGTTTTTTCTCCATCATAAAAACCAAAGCACCAAAATTATTTCTGCCATTCTCAAAACTTTTGGTCTTGGCCTATGTACATTTATATATATATATATATATATATATATATATATATATATATATATATATATGGGTTTATGCAACAGAGGCAGTGTGCACACTCCCTCTGTTGCACACAAGCTCACACCGGATTCAGATGCCACATAATCACACATCAATGGCCCCTTTAAGTGCAGTCTTACGTTCTTTACCTTAATAATTCAAAAACGGTTTCACAGTTTGTTCATGTAAAGTGACACTGATGGTGTTTTTAAAGCACAACAAAAAAAGATGAGGTCACTAAGTGCTATATCATGTATTTCTTCATCAAGCATGTATTGAGACATCTACATTAACACCACAGGACACACACAACATTATTGCATCCTGATCTCACAAAAACATGCAAAGAATAACCAGGAGGGACCAATACTCAATTACGTGTTCCTGACATGTCAATGCTCAAAATTACGTGTCGGGGAGACCAAACTTACTCCAATGTTACAGTAAGTCAGTGGTGGAGCTTTTTTGTGGTTCCTGCACACCTTTGTTATTCTTGATCAACAAAATGAAAGCACAAGGTAGGCTAAATTTTCTGATGCCGATTTTTTTTTTTTTCAGACATCTATCATATCTTCACTCTGTTTAAAGTTTTGGTCTCTAAAAACGTAGACTAATTTATTTCAAGTGTAGATGGGCGGGGGAGATGTCATCATTCAGATAATTTGGAATTTTGAATGGCAAAGGACTCTTCAGTTGTTTCATATGCTTGATTTAAAGGATAATTTTATCCCCCTTTAATCAACAAACGCTCTTATAGCTTATGTAAGATTACGATTTGAATCCCAACACTTATTTCCAAAAATAATAAGTGAAAGAGCACATGTGCAGACTTAAATCAAGCATATGAAACAACCCAAAAGTCTGTGACCAGGATTCATTATTGAATTTCACAGCAAAGGCAAGAAGTCAGTTGCTTAGTCGAAAAAAACACATTTGTCAAGAAATTTTCTCATAGTTAATTTAAAATGGGGTTGGTGGCATCTGGAGTTCTACCAAAGAGCCATACCGTCAGTCTCGTATTATTGTAACAAGTATTATTCTACACAGAGAAATGACCTGTTGAGGCAATTGGCTGGTAGTACTCATGCATTAACTTTTCACATTTTTCAATTTACTCGACAATCCTGCTCAGCTGCTAATTAGAGGAGACCGGTAGTACAGTAGTTATTTGCTCTTGTTAAGAATGCATTTAACTTTGATGGATGTAATAACTAACAGCACCTGCATGAGTGTAACATTGTGTCAGAAACTACAAGCTGCAATTTTTCAACTTGCCTTCTTGAATTCCCATCAGACTTGAAGTCCGAGAGGTCCCATGAGAGCACAATTTTCCCTCCTTTAGTCATAGTACAGAAAGAACAATGTCCCACCAGACATATCACTCTCTCTTTTTGCCCCACGCGAACATCATTTTTGTTGTCCTCTCTCTTGTGTCTGTCTTTCATTTTCTGATCCTCTAACTGTGGACAGTCCCTCACTGCCTTGGGATGTGTGAAATGTGAGTGTGTGTGAATCTCCTCCAACCCCACAGGGGCTTGTATATGAGTCTGGCCCTTTCTGCCTGCCATTGTTATGCCAGCTTTGTACCTTTGAGCAGCTGTGAATTTGTGTTCATGCCCATTAAAGTGTCTATGTGAATAATACTTGCATGTGGAAGTGTGTATTAGCATGCATACTTTATGCACAAATGCAGTGTGTGTATATGTGTGTATTGACTGTGTGTAGCTCCTTTCTGCCAAG
Source organism: Atherinomorus stipes (assembly GCA_023101725.1). Classification (NCBI taxonomy): domain Eukaryota; kingdom Metazoa; phylum Chordata; class Actinopteri; order Atheriniformes; family Atherinidae; genus Atherinomorus; species Atherinomorus stipes. The sequence goes on from JALJCO010013240.1 coordinate 82,604, forward strand.
ACCCAGCTCCTCTCTGTGTCTGGCCATTGTATCCAGTGTTGTGTTCAGTGGCCCTGGGCATTTGGCCGCGACAAAGAACAATGCAGAATAGACAATAGTCTGACAATAGCAGGGATATTCTGTGAAGCAAAGGGATAAGGCACCTACCATGTACTTACAGCTCCAAGAGTTTGAGTGAACATCACCATCGCTTTTTACATACCATTCTCTAAACCTTATTGACATTCTCTATTGTATACAACACATAATATCCCACTCATTGCATGCGATAATAGCTAATTAATTATGCAGTGTATTCTTGGGCTTGAAAAGCATCAGTCCAAACTGACTGGCAGCTAGGGTTGTAGGATGTGAGTGTATGTGTGTCGCACTACCCACCTCCACTCCCCCTCCAATGACCCCCTTCACCCAACAGAAGCCAACTGGCAGTTTGACATCCTGTATCTGAAATCTATTAGTCATTCTTTCTCAGTCATTCCATCCATCTCTCTGTCTCAGTATGCCATCAGTGGTTTTGGTTCTGATCCAAATCAATCCTGTTCTGACACTGACCCGAAACATTCATCTTTCCCTGCTGTCTCTCTCTATCTTTATGTCTTTCTAACAGTAGGAGTGTGTAGCCAGCTGCCAGCTAGCATCAGTCATGTTGTCAGGGTCTGGCTCTGAGGTGGTTGTTGGCTTTGAGGGCAAGAGTTTCTCTTCAACTCTGTCCCTAAGCAGCCTTGATACGTTACTGGCATTTAGCAGTGGTGGTCTTGCCATGCACCTGATTTTAGAGTAGATTTGTAGATGCATCAAGCATAGCCATAACACCAGTTCAATGGAGTATTTATTTCTTTGGAAAAAAAAAAGTGTTCCTGTAATTCTAACAAAACCATATATTATTGTCTGACTAACCACAACAGTGGCTCAACACCAAAATTGAAGTTGCTATTGACTGTTTCAAATATAATATTCAAAGGTCTAAGCATGGAAAACAATGGGGCTTCTCAAAAATCTCAAGTAAAAGCAGACAAGCAACACTTTCTTTGGGCCAAAGAGATACCTGGCTTTCTGGTTATCCCCAAAGTCCTGCAAAAAAAAAAAAAAAATAAAAAAAATCTTTCAACTGATATTGATTCAAAATATCACAATATCACTGTTAGAACTTGGATGAAAACTTAAAATTAAGAAACACCTCTCAGTTTTGGCTTAACATATACATATACATACAGGTACTACCCCAAAGAATGAGAAAATTAGAATGTTGTGAAAACTTCATGTATTTCAGTAATTCATCTTATAAGGTGCAATTTACATATTGTCTATACAAACAATATGTGAATCAATATATTTCAAGCTTTTGTTAGTTTGGATGTTGCTGATTAAGACTTGCAGCTTTAGAAAACCTACCAGGTTAAAAGTTTATCAGAGGGTCTCAGCGGGTTTTTAAAATTTTCATAACAATAAATAAATGATTTTTTAAACTGCTGGGAGTCAGTTGAGCAGGTGCTGATCATCCTTTCTTGTTAATACATTTATACTGCAAGTGTTGTGGATTTGAATATGTATTTAGGTCCTCTAATGAACGGCCAGTTGTTTCCATTTCAGTAAAGCTCAGAATTGAATGTGCAGATGTGGAATCAACAATGAAGTTTTTGGCAGAGAAGCATGGGGTGGGCATCAGTGCTGTGTTCAGGGCAAACTGCACTCTAGAACTCTGAAAGCTAGAAACTCTGCTCTTACAATCAATTTAAGTTGTGAAATTTAAATAACTTGCAAAATGTTCAATTTATCCGATTACTCGATCATTCGTCAGAAGAATCGCTAGATTACTCGATTACAAAAATTATCGATAGATGTTATTAATCTTCATATATATCCTCAAAAAACAGGTCCTACCTATTTAACCATTAGTGCCTCACTGGTTGAAGGCTGAGTTTTAGTGATGTATTACCTGTAAGGTCATTCTTATTTCCTTTCACTGGTTAAAATGTTTACTGAAGTCAAATCTGGGTTCCTACTTGAACTTCTCTCACATTTAAGTCACTTTGTTGGCTTAAGTTCTCACAAGAGGAAAAACTTGTTTTTGCTGATGTTACCAGTATGTAAATGTTTCAGCATGAACAGCTGCCGTGGGTTCATAAAGGCACAGTCAGTGGTTTTTCACTGAAAAGCTGAGCTTCTCCTCTGCGCCTGGTTTGTGCTTTAACTTGTTTTTGGTCTTAGATTATATCGCTGAATCAAACAGTTTCATTGTTTGGTTCTATGCATGAGTGCTGTTTGCCTGGCAAACGGCCACCAAACTCCTCAAACTCAGATCCATAGAAAAAAAGGTTACTTGATGAACTAAAACCTAAAGCTCCTCACTTTAAAATATCTGACTTGAATTAAGTTAAAATGTGATTTTGCCTGGGCAAAAAGAGCCACATGTTGATGGCTTTCTCCTTCAGCAGCTGCCAGTTACCAGTCACATAAATATACATCCTTTCCCTAACTCCAAGATCAGAACACAATCTATCTGCCTAACATGACAAGCAGTTTATGGCTCTTCTGGGCCTTCAAGATTAAGAAATGTAGAAGTATTCAGCTTTTTAAGATGTGTTTTCCTCTGAAGCCCACTGAGTCCCCTCCGGATTTAATTGCCCCTATAAATAAACCATTCTGCTGCAAAAGTCATTTAGAGGGAAAGAAATGGAAGGGAACACACACAAAGAAACACTCAGAGAAAGATGGGGAGATGCAGAGATAGACACAAAAACTAGAATGTGAATTACCACAGCAAATGAATTTTAATTCCCAAAGTCTTGGTTGAGAAATGTTCAGACAGCTGACTTATAGGATGCAGACAGACAGTGATGGCTTCATCAGAGCTACTGAAAAGAGGAAGAGTGTGCATGAGAAGTATGAGGCATTGTGTGCTTTGTAAGGAGATGGAGGTGACGGAGCTAAACTGATGCAAAATGAGAAAAACAACTTTGTGAAATATAGAAGATAGTAAGTTAAAAAGATTTTTGGCTTTGGATTTTGGCTTTTTAAAAAAAAAAAAAAAAAAGCCAAATTATGTTAAAGTATAGTTATGAACTTCTGAGGAAATAAACACCTAATGTTATATTAGTCACCTTACACTTAACTAAAATCTACAGGCTGCCAGTCCATCACACTGCCAATACAGAAAAGAAGGGCTAACCGCAGCAAACCACCACGTGGCCATGCCACCCACCCCATAACGTATAAAGGACAATCACAGCTGTCCTTCCGTACCGTACCGTCTTCTTCCGCTTATCCGGGGTCGGGTCGCGGGGGCAGCTGCCTAAGCAGGGAAGCCCAGACTTCCCTCTCCCCGGCCACAGCCGCCAGCTCATCCGGGGGGATCCCGAGGCGCTCCCAGGCCAGCCGGGAGACGTAGTCGTCCTTCTTACAGCTTAATTCTGCTGAAAAGTTGATTTCAAGACAAACTTTAAAATGTTGTAATAAAGAACTCAACAATTTAAAAAGTTTCCTGTTTTAAACTGTACCACAAATAATACTGCTAACATGACTTAGTTCTTGTACCACCACTCTAAAACCTACAGTAGTGGTTAAACTAAAATATATATATGTTTCTGTTACTTATACTGTTGCCACTACTATATACAGCTTTCACAGACATCCCTACCACTACTGAGCACTGCGACAATAATTAACTAAATGCAGTCTATATCCATATTAACATCTACTCATGTTACAACTGCTTGTTATTTTGATTTTTACGTGATATACATGTAAATCAAATGCCATTAATATACCCATCAATACAGAGAGATATATGAAAATATTTTAATGATATTAAAATATTAATATTTTGATATTAATTAAAATAAAATGGGGGGAGGGGGGGGGGTATTCTACTGTAAATATCATTTAGCTGTGTCCAGGAGCTTTGGTGAATTTCTGAATTTCATGAACACATTTCTTAATAGGAACAAAAGTCAAATTACAGTGAGCCCAGTTGGCCACTGTGTGAATAGATGGCACAGTTTATTAGTCCCAGAAACACTCACATTATACGTACGTTTCTACGTATGCCCGAGTGTAAGATTTGTGCATGTTTGTGTGAGAGAGACAGAGTGAGAATATAATCATGTTGTGCAGGGTGTTGACTCTACAGGGATATGCAGTAGCTAGTGTCTAATTAACAGTGTCCTCGCCGTTGTGAGGCTGGTTCCCACAGCCCCGATGGTCATGATTAAAAGAAGCGCTTTCAAAGGACAAGAAACTCTTCCAATCCACTCAATATACTTCCTGGATGCAGTTCTTTCTCTCTCTCTCTCTCTAACACACACACACACACACACACACACACAGAAAAAAAAAATCACATCTTGACCAGAACGGATGCTCTTTTAACTTTCCGTCTTACTGTCTCGGGTCTTCTCAAGTATGCACACACTCTCTGGCTTTCTCGTTTCTTCCCTTCATCTGCTGCCTGGTTCTTTCTCCTTTCTTCTCTTTTTCAACAAACACTAGTCTTCTTCCTTCCACACTCACTTGTCTCACCCTCTCTGTCTGCAAGGCTTCACATCAAAGCTGATGATTGGTTCCTAACTGTTCAGCTGGCAGTATTTTATCTTGCTTTGTGTGGAGAGACCAAAAATAATCAGCATGAATATGGAAAGACCTGCTTCTATGGTAATATCCAGTCCAGTAATATCCATATCAGTCAAACTAACTTGGCTTAATTTGACTTACATAGAAACGGATGGCAACACATTACTCCAAAGTCTCCTTGGCTTAAAGTCACATTGTAAACACCAACATTGACTTACAGTATAAATCTACCAACTTGTCAAGGTTGTTGGCTCAGCGCTGGAACCGACCTGTAAAGAAAGCAACAATTCACATCTTTTTCTGTTGTTTTCATGGCACCATCTTTACTTGGCGATGTAAACACATATGACCTTTGTTTGACTTCTACAAACACCATGACTGCCCAAGGTTGTTGGCTGTTTTAAGAAGTTTCACTTGTAAGGGCTCCAATTTGAAATTCATAGGAAAGCTAAATTAAATTATTTTCCCGTCCTTGGGCAAAAATATACTGTAGTCTCTGCCATATTATATCAGAAATTTTGAAAGCATGCATAGCTTCCGTATGGCTCGCATTAAACAATATTTCAGCTTTTGATCATAGTATCAATTCTTATTTAATTTATTTGAAATTCTTTTGTTCCTAACAGAAAAAATGCACAGCATTGGAAATACCGTACACTTCTGATAATGAAGATGATAATTAGTTAACAAAAACAGTAAACTGGCTGCATTTGGGCACTGTAATGCATATAGCAGCCTATATAGTGCACTCATTCTGTTGGCAATTCGGACACAAAGCTGGCTATTTCTTCCTCGCTGCAGATCACTAATTGCTAATCAGCTGTCACCACGGCAACTGCAATGCATGTGAAGATGTCATTACAAATCAAATCCAAATTCTTATGTAATTTTTTTTCTTATACATTCTTTTTTTTTTTGTCTTTTGGGGGGGGGGGGGGTTGCTGCTCGATATGTTGCCTCCTCCTGTCCGCAATGCATTGTGGTCTATATTGATGAGGGTAATCTTAAGCGCAATACTTTTTTCTTCCTGGACATTCGGCCTCCCAGAAAATGGCGTGACCACTAGGGCACTATATAGGGAATAGTGTAGACATTCATACACAGCCATGGGTTACAACCCAAAACTTTTTCAGACAGGTTGCATGTAGGAATGCAAATAACTGAAAGACAAGACATTGTGTCGACTTTACCTGCTACTTGGCAAAATATAAAAATTGGAATTTTCTTACCAAATAAGTTTGCTTGCTGACACCATTTGCTACAATGCACTCCTTCGTACTTGTTTCTTCCTTTCTATTCATTTGTCAATTTTGTATATTTACAGTATAAATATCAACACAAAAAAGTGATCATTGCAAGAAGGGAGCACAATTATTATTCAGCAAATAATCCAAGTACAACCTAATTTTTAAATATCTTGCCCCCAGTACAGTATGCTCCACCAAATCTTATTTAGGTATTTGCAGATGTGATAATGCAGCTCCTGTAGAAAATCTGCTGCTGTGTAGTGAATGTTTGAGTGGGTACATGAAGAGAAGTGTTCAAGCTATTCATTAGTGTTCATGTGTGAAAACATCTTTTACCAACAAAGCTATAGCCTGGATGCTAACTACTGACATAAACATGTTTTGTGTTTTCAGCAGTAAAGATTTTGTGTAAATTTGAAGACGTTTCCTCCAGGTATGCCTAAAATGCAGCACTAACAAGAATGGCACAAATGTGAGATCACACTTGCTCTGGAATTTGACAATAAAAATCTATTATACTGAAATTTGCTTTGAGCAATTCTGTAATGGGACAGATGTGAGGTCAAAGTGAACTTTCACCATTAAATTTTTGTCTGTTCATTGTTCAGTAAAAGTGAACATTCATGCCAGATACCGTATGTCCTCTTAACATTCAGCAGATACTGCCTCCATGTATGTAGTCTACTTTTACACTTCTACACTTCACAGAAGGAGAATAATAATGAACAATAAACTAGAAAAGAACTCACTGAACTGTCCCCATCTGTTTTGGGCTGAACATTGACCCTCATCACCATTTTACTTGTTCACCAATGTCCTGACAGCCTGATGTCAGTGCAAACATGCGGTCGCTCCTGCACCAAGTGAACTTTGATTTGCTAGTCTCAAACATTTCTGCAAGGTACCATTTGGAATTCCATCAAATCTACAACATGGTCCTCTTACCTAAAACAAGCATTGTGTTTATCAATACAGAAGTACCAATAATAATCTATCTCTTTACCTGTAAAAAGTAGATCCAGGCAGAAACTTTACAGTACAGTGCTGTGAAAACATTAGCTAACTCTGGTGTGCTCCGGTGGTCGGCCAACACTTCTCCACAGACCACAAATTAATTTATCTTCATGTCCGATATTCCTTGTCCTTCTCTTCCTAAATAGGTATTTTGCTATTTAGATAATTGCACCACAAGAATAGCTTTAGAGGAAATTGTGCAGGAAGTAAAATATGCAAAGGCCTATTTAATATAACTACAGTTGTAGCTTCTCTGTTTAATTTGTTTTTACATTTTTAGGCACCGGTTATAGCTGTAACCTTGGGTTTTGATGGACCGCCACACAACTCTTCCCTGCAAGTAATGTTTTTTTCAAGCATGCCTCTGCATTTACAGTTGCAAAAATCAAGAGATGCATGACTCACTCGCCCCTTTCAGACTTGCACTGAAAAGTGCTAATATTGCATACTCTTTCCTTTATAACGCTTGCATTCAAACATGCGTTCCAGTCTTTTACCTCAGAGATGTAGCAGGCATGTACCAGCTGGACCCTATGACATAAGAACGGAAATGGTACAGCATGTTGTTTTGGCTGAACGCACACTTTAAGAAAAAAATCCTGTAAGTTTACAGTAAAATACTGGCAGCTACAGACGCCAGCATTTTACTGTAAGTTTACAGGATCTGTGTTGTAAATTGTTTTTCCTTCTAAAGTAAGTAAGTGTCCTGATTTTCTGCAGTAGTTTGCTGATTGTGGCAACATAAAAAATATATTTAACAATAATACCATAATTTAGAAGGACAATAGGGGATTATCACGCTTACCGGAACTTCCCGGTATTTGGACACTTCCTCTTCCGGGCCATGTTAACATCAGCCGTTCCTGCTCTGTTATACTGTTTAAATCGCATAAACTCCAAACATACTTAAGTTTTCATTCCAGACTGAAGTGATACTGGATCAAAAGCTGGATCAAAGCGATCGATTCGCCGCGGTGAAGGGCCGAACTTTATAATAAAACACACGTTTGTTTGTCGCCGGTGGGGCACAACACCGCACGACACCGGCACTTCACAGCATGCTAGCATTAGCCAGCTAGCGTTTACTGACGTGCTTAACATTGTGCGTCTTAAAACACACAAACATCTGAAAATCGGGTCTGTACCTCCCTGTTTCCAGTGGAACAACTGGGGACTGCCAAAAAAAGAAGACGCTTTCAGATGCTTGTGTGTTTTCAGCCGAACAAAGTTAGGCACGTCATCGAGCTGGCTAATGCTAACCTGCTAACAGTAGTCCGCCAGCTACTACTCTGTTAAACTTTGTAAATCGGATAAACGCCAACGCCAAGTTTTCATTCCAGACTGAAGTGATGCTAAGGAAGAAGTGGATCAAAACGACTGATTCGCCGCGGTGAAGGACCGGACTTTATAATAAAACGACACACGTTTGTTTGTAGCCGGCAGTCTGCACAGTCGTGTTGGCAGGCTAGCATTAGCCAGCTCAATGACGTGCCTAACTTTGTGCGGCTGAAAACACACAAGCATCTGAAAGCGTCTTCTTTTTTTGGCAGTCCCCAGTTGTTCCACTGGAAACAGGGAGGTACAGACCCGATTTTCAGATGTTTGTGTGTTTTAAGACGCACAATGTTAAGCATGTCAGTAAACGCTAGCTGGCTAATGCTAGCATGCTGTGAAGTGCCGGTGTCGTGCGGTGTTGTGCCCCACCGGCGACAAACAAACGTGTGTTTTATTATAAAGTTCGGCCCTTCACCGCGGCGAATCGATCGCTTTGATCCAGCTTTTGATCCAGTATCACTTCAGTCTGGAATGAAAACTTAAGTATGTTTGGAGTTTATGCGATTTAAACAGTATAACAGAGCAGGAACGGCTGTTGTTAACATGGCCCGGAAGAGGAAGTGTCCAAATACCGGGAAGTTCTGGTAAGCGTGATAATCCCCTATATGTTACTGCTAATTTACTGCCGTAAAGTTACAGAAATTTCTAAGAATGCATAAGAAAATGTTAGGGACAGAGTTGAAGGAGAGTGAGGCTGTGCTGACTTTTCCACATTTCCTGATGTCTGAAAGTGCCCGGGACACAATAAGTCCGCAAGGAAGCGGCATGTTTGAAAAGACCAGTCTGTTAAAAGAGCGGATGGACTTTACCCATGTGATCTGCAATGCAAGTCTAAATTCAGCTACTGAAACACCACCATGGAACCAGCTTAGTGCGACACCAATGGCATGCGCCACCATTTACAGCAACCACAAACCAAACTCTTTGAGGCTCTGATTTGTTATGTACAAATGCATTTACATTTTGATCAAAATTCTTGTGTACATCAATGGAAATCTGCAAGTGGTACTTGGAGAAAACACCCGCCCATGACTGACACCTGACATTGTGTTGAAATAAAGCAGTTGGTGACACTTCAAATCTGCCACCTTCAGTGTGCCATATCCAATAAGCCTCAAATTACTATCTGCAAATGACACATTTCAGTAAATTGCTTCCAGTCTGCTTACTTGGGATTTACCTCAGTCAACGTCTCACTCAAACCTCCTTAAAAAGATATACTCTTGCTCACAAATTTAGGTTTTGATGACAAACTGCCAGTAGAAAGGAGAAATATTAGCCATTTGAAGTTTTCACCTCTTAATAATTTGCTCTGAGTAAGCATATCTTGATACTGTGAAATTGGTAAGAATCCCTGTGGCTCAGTGGATTAAGTCTGGTGACATGATGTGAATCCTCACAATCTTTGTCACATTGTCCTTTTTCCTGTTGCTTAGCAAAATGAATTAAGCAGAAAAGCTTTGATGAGGCAGAAAATGGAGGGGAGAAATACAGGACTGTAGCAGATTGAAGGAGGAAGGGGGAGGGTGGAAAGACATATTTCTCCCTCAAAGATTGATAAAAGAGATATTTTTGTAACTCCGGGCTAATTCAATGAGTAGCGCTGGATCTCGCTGGGGATCGACAGGCCTGGCTTCAAAACAATTAGCTGGAGAATGGGAGCCGTTTAGAAGACAGGGAGACGAGGAGATCTTAATACAGCTGTGGGTATTTCCCCATGGAGGACTCATTTTTACAACCTCCTTCCTCTCCCACTTTAATACTGATAGCCAATCTCAAGCTGCTGTGGGCAAAAGAAGGAGAAGAGGGGCAGAGAAAATGAGACTAAAACAGACTAAAATGGGGGAAATAAAAAAAAAAGAAAGGAAATACAACCAAGTGTGAGGTCTAACATGATGTTAGAGAGAAGAAGGAACAAAATTCACAGGATCAGGAAGAACAGAAACTCAGAAGTGGGAAAGAACAGCCGTCAGCAAGACTCAGCAAATATCACCAAATGTAAACTTTCATCCAGATGTGCAATAGTTTCACAACCCAGGTTTTAAACTTGGGAGAATCACAACTGTTTTGTGCTGAGCATCATTCCAGCCTCTGTGGTGGTTTTGGTGACATGAACCTCAAAAACTATGAATGTTAAACTTCTTAAGCTGAAAAATACAGCGACATCACCAACACCAAACATTACAAAAATGTTATGCCTCATTTAGAACATATTTGAGCAAATAACCACCATCTGATAGCTTGTGTGAATAAATCATTAAAGTAAACCATTAAAACCCTAAACAGATTAAAACCATTAAACTGGGATGGCAATCAACAGAGGAACACCAATTCCTATAATAACAATCATCATATTATAATCATTTAATCATATACAATTCTAACAATTACCAATATCATCAAAAACAAGCATGTGTGATACACACCGTGTTCAGACTACGTGCACCAGTTTCCTGTGGTGCAGCAGACCATGGCATCAGACTGCTCCCACTTGTACCTCCTCCTCCCCACATGATAAATGGACCTTTCCCTTGAGCATAAACAACAAAGTCATCTGAGCTCAAACCTACAAGTCTTTGTCATTTTACAGAGTAAGTCATAGGTTATTGAATATGTTGCAGAAAATTGTTATAAAATGTATCAGGGTGAAAAGTGAAGATGATTTAAACTATTTAACTGTGAAAGTCAGTTTTGGGGGCTAAATGGATCAATCCTCTTTGAATAGCCATATGTTGTTATCAAATATCTTTATTATATGTACTACATAAAGGACGTTCAGTGGCCTAAGGATATGGTCAGTGACATACAGGAGAGGTTTCTGAAAACTCTGGCTGAATACCCAACAGTGAGAAACATCGTTCTACACACAGGCTCAAATGATGTATCCAAGCAACAATCTGAGGTTCTGAAACGGGACTTCACTGAACTGAATTTTTCTGACATCATCACTAAAAACGGTCATAATGCTTGGGCCTTATTTGCTAGTCGACAGGCTAACAAACCCTCCCGTGTCAGTAGCATCTGAATTTTATTCCACCAAAGCCTGCAATGACTTTGCCAAATTCTTCACAGACAAAATCCAAATTATTAGACAAGCCGTTGGTTCATCAACAGCAGGTTCCGGTCATGTACTGTGTCCACCAAGTCTAAACACCATGACACAGTTTTATCCCATTACTAGCAAAGAACTGGAGGACATCTTGCATCAACTGAACCCTCCTCTTGCTGTTTGGACATCCTGACCACTGTTTTTTTTTAAAAAAAGGTCTCAAAGACCTTGGAGTCAGATCTGCTTCAGATTGTGAACTCCTCTTTGACGTCAGGTGTTTTCCCAGAGTCACTGAAAACAGCTGTGATCAAACCTCTGCTAAAAAAGGATAATCTAGACAAGACACAGATGAGCAGCTACAGGCAGATCTCCAATCTTCCATTTTTAAGTAAGATCATTGAAAAAGCAGTTTTTCACCAGCTAAATGACTTTTTAAGAGAAAACAACTGTTATGATGTCTTCCAGTCAGGTTTTAGACAGCACCAAAAGACTGCTCTGACCAAAGTCATGAATGACATATGTCTGAATACTGACGCTGGAAAAATGTCAGTGTTGGTTCTACTGGATCTCAGTGCTGAATTTGATACAGTTGACCACAGTATATTACTCCAACGACTGGAGAAGTGGGTGGGTCTCTAGTAGGGTTGTCACGATACCAAATTTTTGTTTAGATACCGATACCATTTTGTATTTCGATACTTTTCTGTACTTTTCCATACTTTTTTAAAAAGGTAAACCAAACTCAATATCATTTCTTTTATTTGTGTTATTGTTCTTGAAGTCTTTATTTTAAAATAATCAAATAAAGAAGTAAAATCTTCAATTTAAAACACAGAGAATCTCCGCAGTGAAGGTGATGCTACAAAGTCCGTCTTGCTAACGGAGGCAACACTTCAAACTTCAGGTAATCTGTGGCAGCGTCCACTCGCCATGAACCAGCCTGTCTGCTACCTGACGTCTCCTCCTCCTCAGTGAAGGTGCTTCACTGAGAGCCACATCATTAACTACGTCACACTCACTGCTGGCCTCGCCGCTCTTAAAGAGACAGACTCCAATTTACCAATTTAGCTGCTTTTTAAAAATTTTTAAAGTACCGTTTCATTTTAAATGCTGGTATAGTACCATTTTAAACGCTTTAGTATTGCGGTACTATACTGGTACCGGTATACTGTGCAACCCTACTCTCTAGTTCTGTACTAAACTGGTTTAAAACGTACTTGGAGAACAGGAAGTACTTTGTGTCAGTAGGTAATTTTACATCTGAGCGGACAAAAATGACCTGTGGCGTTCCCAAGGGCTCTATCCTGGGGCTTCTTCTGTTTAATATCTACATGCTACCACTGGCCCAGGTTATAAAGAACAATATTAGTTACCATAGCTACGCAGATGACACACAGCTATATATTACAGTGTCACCAGGAGACCGGGGCCCTGTACAGGCTCTTGGTAAATGCATTGAGGAGATTAATGACTGGATGTGCCTCAACTTTCTTCAGCTGAACAAAAACAAAACTGAGGTGATTGTTTTTGGACCCAAAGAGAAACGACAGCAGGTCGTCACAGAACTTCAGTCCATACACCTAAAAACCCCCAATCAGGCCAGAAATCTGGGTGTGGTGATGGACTCAGACTTAAACTTTGAAAAACACATCAAAACAATCACTAAATGCCCTATCACCTGAAGAACATCTCAAGGATAAAAGATCAGATGTCTCAGGAAAATCGGGAAAAACTAGCCCATGCATTCATCTTCAGTCGGCGTGACTACTGTAACAGCGTCTTTACTGGTCTAACTAAAAAATCAGTTAAACAGCTGCAGCTCATTCAAAACTCTGCTGCCCGAGTTCTCACTGAGACCAGAAAAGTGGACCACATCAGTCCAGTTCTGAGGTCTTTACACTGGCTGCCAGTCCATCAGAGAATAGACTTTAAAGTTCTGCTATTGGTCTATAAAGCTCTGAATGGTTTAGGCCCAAAATACATCAGTGACCTCTTGACCCAGAATGAATTTACTAGACCCCTCAGGTCATCTGGATCCGGTCTCTGATCAGTTCCCAGAGTCAGAACCAGACATGGAGAAGCTGCGTTCAGCTTCTATGCTCCACATGTCTGGAACAAACTCCCAGAAAGTCTCAGATCAGCTGAAATACTTAATTTAAATCCAGGTTGAAGGCCCACCTGTTCTCAGCTGCATTTACGTATAAATTTTATTCAAAAGTTAAAATCCGCACATCTCTATATTCTCTCTTTTAAATCTTAAATGTTTTTAATTTTGAATCATGCTTGTAATTTTTTATTCTTTTTTCCCCCTTTTGCTTATAATGTTTTATGTAAAGCACTTTGAATTGTTCTGTACATGAAATGTGCTATACAAATAAACTTGCCTTGCCTATTCATGTACGGTGCAACTCAAAAATGTATTTAGTCCTACTGTGTAACCTTTATTTTCCCCAAAATCATCTTTCTGTGTGACTGTAGATACAGTATATGCTATGCTATATGCTATGCTGCCCCATTGTCGCTGAGCCCTCGATAGCAAAAGAAAAAACAGAAAAAACAGCCAAACAAAAAACACTGAGGATAACTGGCATCACTCTAAAAGAAAACACACAGAGCTCTCCTTACATAATGGATTCATGTCTTCCTGCAGCTCTAAAGAAAATTGAAAACTCTTGAAACCCGAGTACCACAGTTGTCAGCCACTTGTGAATCTAATAGCCTGTCTTCCTGTGTACTCTGCTTTTAATTCACAGTTTGTCTATTATTTGCATGTTAAGGTGTCCCTCTCACTGGGGACCAATTAAATGATAAAGCAGTGCTGTTACAGGTTTATGTAAATGCAGACTGCGAGAGGCTTGTATTGATAAATGGCATGGAATTACAAAACAGCAAATAACTGCGGGTGGTATACATTATTTCTCTTTTTTTAATTGATATGGTTGCAGAGGAAAATGTGTCTAAGGGTGAGTAGCACGGCTTTCTTGAGGTTTGTTATTTTTAAAGAGAAAAAAGGGAACAAAATAAATGACATACAGAAGCAAGACGAGAAACAGTTACTCTAAATTAAGACCGTGGCTCAACAGCTTGTTCAGTCCTGGATGCAGGTGAAAAATGGAGTCTGTTATTGTAGTGGCCAAGATCATTAAAGCTGCATTAAGCAATATTTTTTACATTAACAATGAATCAGATGGCCCCTTGGATCAACATCTTACTTTGCCTGTGGTCCTGTTTGCAGCTTATTTTCTACCTTTGCTGGGCCAATAAAACCAACACAATGTTGGCTCGTATGATGGTTTTAAGCCATGTGCTCATGTTGGTCATGTGTACAGCAGATTTAAACCAGAGTAGATAAAAAGTTAAGCATTTAGAAACCATAGAAACTGCGATAATTAAATGATATAACAACATTGGCACATCTGCCCGGGAGGGGTGAAGTAATTTGTTTTAACATTTTTCATGATGGCCGTGAGAGATTAACACTGCAACCCTGGGAAGGACTTTTTTACACTGGCTGTGACACATTACTATTTTTTTTTTTCACATCTGTGATAAATCAGAGAACATTTTGCTATCCTGTTACTGTAATTTAAAACAGGCGGGACCCACAAGTAGCTTTCATGTTTCATTCACAACAGATGATGTTTTCAACTGAGGGAAATCTTTAACAAAAACTCTTAACTTACTGACATTATCAAAAACTACTGTATACACTAACCATATGTGGTGCAACCATAGGGGGAAAAAAGGATAAAATAGAGCCTCAGTGCAAAGTGGAGAAGAATTTCTGCTCTTATCTTGCTTCTTTAAATAATGTTCCACTTCTGAACTTACTGTCAAATGCTGGAAAATTGGCTGAAAGAAGGATTGTTGCATGCTAACAATCACCTTTCAATTCTGCAAATAGATATTACAAACTGTATATTTAACATATGACAAGTTGCAACAAGTTGCTTTTTGAAACTGAACATTGTAAATCAAATA
The DNA here is from genome assembly GCA_023101725.1 of Atherinomorus stipes. Taxonomy (NCBI): domain Eukaryota; kingdom Metazoa; phylum Chordata; class Actinopteri; order Atheriniformes; family Atherinidae; genus Atherinomorus; species Atherinomorus stipes. The sequence goes on from JALJCO010013240.1 coordinate 97,799, forward strand.
GAAACTTAAACTGTTGGTATAAATCTAATAACTCCAAACCATTACACATTAAAAGAACAGCTACAGAGCTACAGGTAAACAATGGGTTGCCTGACTCTATCTACTCCAATAGCTCAGCATTCGATTATTTGTTTTCAATTTTCTGAACACCAAATGCTCTGGACAGACACCATTCGTGCAAGACAGTGACAAATCCTTTGCCATCACGATTGAAATCCTTTACAGTAATAATATTTGCTTATCCATTTGAAAATAAAAATGAAAACTATGAAGAGAGAATATATTGACCATAGAGTGAATACAGTCTCCTTTCTTGGTTGTACAAAACAGATTTGTATTCAGTAATAGTTTTATTTAATTAGCTGGGGTAAAATAATAATTTCATAAGTGCATTTTGAACACAATATCAATATTTTATTTATGAAATATTCCAATTATTGTCAACACAGTGATATAGGGAGACCTTTAGTTGCAATAATTCCACTAAAAATCTGATGTCAGTGTGATGAACTTGCTTTTTATTTCCTATCGAGTTTTAGATATTTTAAGTATTTTGTTATATGCCAGCATTGTACACTAACATGCATTTACTGTCAGAAAATAACAGTGTGTGAAAAATGTCATACTGCCAAAAGCTGTTGTTGGCAGATGGAATACTGCAAATTGCTGAAAAGAAACTGTTACATGCTCATTTACAAAAAAAAAAAGCTCTTCCTTAATAATGAACAAGGTTGATTCACAAATGAATCATCCCCTCAGAAGAAGTAAGCAGGTACTAAGGCAGACAGACAAACCAGAAACACGCACACAGACCCACATGAATACGCATTCAGCCATGAGTCAGAGAAGCCTCTTGATGTTCTCATTAAGCCAGAAGGCACAGCTCGGATTGATGACTTGCTGTATAGAAACAAATCAACACAAACACAAACAGAAGTGCCTCTCTTCACACTAAACTAAACACCAAACGTCCCAATGGGAGCAGAGTTTGAAAAAGTTAATTGTTTTTCGGGTTTTTACAGTGCAGCAGCCGTTGGGGCTGCAAACACTGCACTACTTTGAGAGGCCACTAGAGGCTTGCACCAAAATATCCTCACTGCAGGACAGGAAGTTGAAGTATTTTTTTTTGGTAACTTCAATAACTTAATAAATAACCACTTCTAACAAGAAGCTGTTTAAGTTTTTGTTGCTTTTCCATTATTTCAGACCAGTCTGTCCATTTTCTGCTGACCTCAAATCAACATGGCTTTTTCTCCCAGACAACTGCTGCTCTCTGGATATTTTCTCTTTTTCAGCCCATTCTCTGTAAACCCTCGAGATGACTGTGTGTGAAAATCCCAGTAGAGCAGCAGTTTCTGAAATACTTAAGACAAATCTCTTTGGTACTAACAACCATGCCATGTTAAAAGCAGTTTAAATCCCCTTTCGTCTTCATTCTGATGCTCAGTCTGAACTTCATGTCCACATGCCTAAATGCATTGAACTGCTGACATGTGACTGGCTGATTAGATATTTGTTTTGATGGGCAATTGAACTGGTATATTTTAATTTTTAAAAAGTGAATTTTTATGTGCACACTGTGCCTGTTTCTCTTTCATTTCTCATAAACACGAGAGAGAGATCATGCAGAAAAGAGAACAACAAAAGTCAACCAATAAACCTGCCAGTTAGGGTTTTGTAGCAGTAGAGGACAGTTTCTGAGAATAAAACAAGTACATAATAGACTGGTTGTGAGCCAAGCGTTCCCAGTGACAGCTTCACTATCTCTTCAGAGGCAAAATGATTTATAAGTCTGCAAGACACCCTGAATCAGAGCCCACAGACAGGGCCATGCATCAGTTTAGGTTATCTCTGAAGGCTTTAACGTTACTCCATGTCCTAAGTGTTTGATGTTGTATTTTATGACTGTCGTGCTGTTTTGTTGAGTCTTGAATCAATCAGTCATTGTAAGAGCTGTTGAGGCCTTGCAGCAAAGTCATCTGATTTCAATTGATTAGGTCCACATACTGTCCATGTGGACAGTGACACAATTCTTGCTCCTGGTGAAAAAAAAAGGAAGATACAGTTGTTTTAAACTTCTGATCTCATTGCTTAGCTGCTAGCCATGCTATAGGAGACATGCAGTGTAAATAAACACTCAACATTCAGCTGTAGTTATCATTGTTATATCCAGAAACATGAAATAATTAAACAGTTATATTGTCCATCCATTTTTTTTCCGCTTATCTGGGGTCGGGTCGCAGGGGCAGCTGCCTAAGCAGGGAAGCCGAGACTTCCCTCTCCCCAGCCACATTCACCAGCTAATCCGGGGGTATTCCAAGGCGTTTCCAGGCCAGCCGAGAAACGTAGTCCCTCCAGCGTGTCCTGGGTCTTCCCCAGGGTCTTGTTCCGGTGGGATGCAGAGGAGTAGCGGCTCTACTTTGAGCCCCTCCTGGATGACCGAGCTTCTCACCATATCTCTAAGGGAGATCCCGGCCACCCTGTGGGGAGACTCATTTCGGCCTCTTGTACCTGCAATCTCATTCTTTCAGTCACTACCCACAGCTCGTGACCATAGGGGAGGGTAGCCTTCTGGCTCAGCTCCTTCTTCACCACAACAGACCAATGCAGAGTCCACGTCACTGCAGACATTGCACCAATCCATCTATTAATCTCCCGCTCCATTCTTCCCACACTCATGAACAAGACCCCAAGGTACTTGAACTCCTCCAATTCGGGGGAGGACCTCGCCCCCAAAGAGGACACTCCACCCTTTTCTGGCTGAGGACCATGGTCTCAGATTTAGAGGTGCTGATTCTCATCCCAGCCGCTTCACACTCGGTTGCAAATCACTCCAGCGAGAGTTGGAGGTCACAGCCCGATGACGCCAACAGAACTGCATCATCTGCAAAAAGCAGAGACCCAATCCTGAGCCACCAAACCGGATTCCCTCAACACCTCAGCTGTGCCTAGCAATCCTGTCCATAAAAGTTATGAACAGAATAGCTGACAAAGGGCAGCCTTGGCAGAGTCCAACCCTCACCGGAAACTAGTCAGACTTAACATCGGAAATGCGGACCAAGGTCTGGCACCGGTCATACAGGGACTGGACAGCTTGAACAAGGGGGTCCAGTACTCCATACTTCCAGAGAACCCCCCACAGAAGCCAACGGGACATGGGCAAACGCCGTCTCCCAGTCCACAAAGGACATGTAGACCGGTTGGGCGAACTCCCATGCCCCCTCCAGGACCCTGAAGAGGGTGTAGAGCTGGTCCACCATAATATTATGGTATCTTACTATTAACTTATAGTATTTGTCCAAACTGGAGGAAGGAAATTAAGGATTCCAGGGACCATATTCATCAAACTTGGTATAGCCCCCAAGATCACTCTTAAGAGTGGACTTAGGAGCAAAAAATTCAAAGTTAAAAGCTGCACTTAAAAGCTATTTATCAACTGTCCCACTCACACTTCTAGGGAAGTGTAGGACTGAACCTTAAGTGTCACTTTTAGAGTGGGGTTATGACAGTACCAGATGCCGTAGATGGAATTTTAGGAGCCGTTCACACGAGGACGATTGCAGGTAAAAACGTCAAAATATTTAATCAGATGTGCCTTTTGTTCACACGGCAATGGCGTTATTCTGGGTTGAAGACACAGAAATCTGAAGACTCATTCCAAAGTGGAATTCCTGAGGATGAAACGCTGTTGCGCCCTCGTCTGCACGGTCCAAAATGCAAAAATGATGGTGGACCCACAGACCTGCTGACGCCGTGCTCACGTCGTATGCGTGTGACGTCACACAATACAGGAAATAAAACAATGTTGTTTGGAGAAGTAATTCTTCCTCCTCATCTGTCCACACAAAGTTCCTCCTCGCCGCCGCCATAGTTGTTTTGATTTTGAAGCGAACAGAGATGAAGGATTGTACATATGCTCGCGGACATGGTGGAGTTCTGTCACAGCACCACCTAAAGGCCTGGCGTGAATATACAATCAAATTCCATACACACTTGTGTCCTCGTATGCACGCGGATTTCTTCATGACGATGCTCATGTGAATGTGGATAAAAGGATTAAGACGAGACGCCACTTTTGCGTCTTCTCTTCTGATCGTCGCTGTGTGAACGTAGCCTTAGATGATGTCACTTCAAAGTCCACTGAACTGACAATCACTGAATGGAACGTTTATTGATGGCTGTGATGGCCCGCCCTGAATCATCAGTGTTATCCCCAGAATTACACACAACCTAAATATCGAATAAAAACTGGTAGGCACCTAAAAGGCACCGAAAACTCCTAAATCCAAAAATTCAGTATGGCTAATACGTTCTGACTCTCTTATGAGGAGGTTTTTCAGACGTGTAGATGTACATCACCAAAGGTTTACTGAAAACACTTTCTTTGGCATTTGCACAGCGGGGGGAACAGACATGTTTATCCTTCTTAATTATGATGTTTAGGCTCATTTATAAGTATTAATTTTGGAATCTAAGCAATCTGAGAAGTTTTACCAGTCACATACAGGACTATGTAGAAAAAATCCAAAAATGGGCCCAGAGGAGTTCTTTTTGGACAACATGTGAACATGCTGTAAGTTCATGCATTAGTAACCACTGGCCACCAGTTTTTTTATATTATTTCCAGCATTTGTAACTCATGGCCACAACTTGGTTATTGTGTCCATGATTTAATAATGCGTGGCCACAGGATAACATCTTGTGGCCGTGCTTTAGTGATGCGTGGCCACCAGTTATCTTTATTCTTACTGCAGTGCTTTCCACAAGCGCCGGCTGCCGGCTATATAGCCGACTACTCAACTCAGTCCAGCCGGCTACTGGTCGGGATTCCGTGCAATGGCGCGTGACGTTTACGCGCTCTGTGGCACATGCAGCCAAAATGCAGCTTCCACATTCAGGCTTCCCCACTGTAGTTTCCCTCATAGCTACTTGGATGAGTCCCGCTGTGACACCGCTCTTTTCTCCACCAGAATGCTGAGGAGCATCTGTGGTGAAATTATCTCCAACTCATTAGTTTCACTTTCAAACTCCGCTGCTCCATCGCAGAGTAAACCATCAATCCATTCATCCGCTTTGAAACCAGTGGTATCGTGGGGCTCTTGTCCCGTGCCTCGCATACTTATTCGTAAATTTATGCAGGCTTCGCATTATAAGGTGACCAAACGTCCTCTTTACCCGGACATGTCGTCCCTTTGAAAGGTAGAAAATGCGCCATGTTTTTCAAAATCATCTGGTAAAGGGGCCGCAGCGCAGAGAAGCCAGTTTAGGTGATCATGTTAGCGGCTGCACGGGACAACGGGAACACACTATGACCGTGTTAGTGCGAAATACAGAGTTTGCACCTAAGTCTCGAATTGGAAGGTTTTCCCATGAAGGATGTGAAGCTATTCAGACTTTCCTAGAGAGATCACACCTCCATCACCTTCTCCACTGTTTAGCAAAAACACCGTCAGACGAGTTGAAGTCGAGATTCATGTTCTGACTGATGCGTTGATGGTTTGGGAAAGAAGAAAATGCAAAAACATGAATGTAAATGAAAATAAATGCCGTTTTCATCTTAGTGAGGCATGAGAAGCTCAGTGCATGATGGGAAGCAAGAGCTGGAAGTTCTCATTAGTTCTGCATAAACACAGACTTCTTTTTTCCTTTAGGTCTGGTGTTTCTATGTTTATTACATTATTACATTCTGAAGAGAAAAACACCAGCAGATAAACAGTATTTTTTCACTTGGCCCTAAACTTTATGTGATCTTTGGTCCCCCAAAACACCAAAATATTGTCTTATGTAGACAACATAACAACACGTCCTCAAAATTATTCATACCCTTCAATGAAAGTAGGAAAAAAAATCAGCTGTAAGTGAAATAAGATGAAATTGACAAAAGTAATAATATAAAATTCTATGAAAATCATGAGATTGATTTTGAATCGTGGTTCAACAGAAATATCAAAAACAAAAACACAAAATTAAAACAAGTAAACAAGCATGATGGGGCTCAAACTCTAAAGCTAAAATTTTATTGAGCAACACTTTGAGACAATCACTGCAATCAGGTGTTTTCTCTAATGTTCAAAAACACTTCTACACCTGTTGACAGCTGTGTTGGTCCACTGTTCATTGGAAAGATGCTCTAATGTGTCTGGGATTATTTTGTTTGTTTAATGATTATTTTCAACTACAATTCAAAAGCAATGTTTTATTTCACTAAATTATAATTTTGTAAATTTTTAGTTATCAGTTTCTTGTTGAATTAATATAGTGAAATTAGCCTTTTCTGTAATTGGAGGGTATGAATAATTTCAAGGATGACTCTCTGTGTGTGTGTAAATCAGCTGTGCGTCGTCAAAGCTTAAAATGTCCTTCAACTCCCAGAACGACCGTGCACGTCTCTCTGGCCTCAATGACATCCTCTAGTGGTAACTCCTACCCACTTAAGACACCTCTTGAGCTGTTTTAAATATTTGGAGGAGTAGGAGGGATTCTTAGACTTGAGAAAGTTGATAAATAGCTTTTATTCTTAAATTTAAGAGTAGGAGTAAATTCCACAAATTCTCAGCACAAATTCTCATTCTCAGCAAGACTAACATGGCACTCTAAGAAGCTTGATAAATATGGGCCCAGGTCTATAAATATCTAATAGATAACCTGGAAGTAAAAGGTCACATCTTGTAGAGCTCAGTTTCTCAAGAAAGGCAGAGCAATGTAGACTATTGTGGTGTCCTCTCTTTTTCTTGTAAGAGGTTGCTTTATGCAGTGGAGGGGAACTTGGAAGTTTACTCTCTCCATACTGCTTTGTATGGACTTAAACCAACTAACTTGCAAGCGCAGCCGGACTGGCTGGCACAACACAGAGCATATGAGCATGGACTAAATATACAGTTGTGTGAAAAAGTGTTCGCCCCCTTCCTGATTTCTTATTTTTTTGCATGTTTGTCACACTTATATGTTTTTATATCATCAAACAAATTTAAATATTAGACAAAGATAACACAAGTAAACAGAAAATGCAGTTTTTAAATGAAGATTTTTATTAGCAAGGGGGGGAATCCAAACCTCCATGGCCCTGTGTGAAAAATTGATTACCCCCTTGTTAAAACATAAATACAGTAAACTGTGTTTTATCACATCTTTGGAAAGCTGAGTTCAATTTCTCTAGCCACAACCAGGCCTTATTACTGACGCACCTGTTCTCAATCAAGAAATCACTTAAATAGGACCTGCCTGACGAATTTAAGTAGACCAAAAGATCCCCAAAAGCTAGACATCATGCTGCGATCCAAAGAAACTCAGGAAAAAATGAGAAACAAAGTAATTGAGATCTATCAATCTGGAAAAGGTTCCAAAGCCATTTCTAAAGCTTTGGGACTCCAGCGAACCGCAGTGAGAGCCATTATTCACAAATGGAGAAAACATGGAACAGTGGTGAACCTTCCTAGGAGTGGCCAACCGTCCAAAATTACCCAAAGAGCAAAGCGACGACTCATCCAAGAGGTCACAAAAGACCCCAAAACAACATCCAAAGAACTGCAGGCTTCACTTGCCTCAATTAAGGTCAGTGTTCATGACTCCACCATAAGAAAGAGACTGGGCAAAAATGGCCTGCATGGCAGAGTTCCAAGACCAAAACCACTGCTGAGCAAAAAGAACATAAAGGCTCGTCTCAATTTCGCCAGAAAACATCTTGATGATCCCCAAGACTTTTGGGAAAATATCTGTGGACTGACAAGACAAAAGTTGAACTTTTTGGAAGGTGTAGGTCCCCTTACATCTGGTGTAAAAGTAACACAGCATTAACAGAAAAGGAACATCATACATACAATAAAATATGGAGGTGGTAGTGTGATGGTCTGGGGCTGTTTTGCTGCTTCAGGACCTAGAAGGCTTGCTGTGGTAAATGGAACCATGAATACTGCTGTCTACCAAAAAATCCTGAAGGAGAATGTCCGGCCATCTGTTGGTGACCTCAAGCTGAAGCACACTTGGGTTCTGCAGCAGGACAATAATCCAACACACACCAGCAAGTCCATCTCTGAATGGCTTAAGAAAAACAAAATGAAGACTTTGGAGTGGCCTTGTCAAAGTCCCAACCTGAATCCCATTGAGATGCTGTGGCATGACCTTAAAAAGGCGGTTTGTGGTTGCACTGCTTGCAGCTGGCTGAACTTAATACCTAATATGGCTTTTTATTCTCTCTGCTTGTAGCTGGCTGAACTGTAACCACCACAGGTTCATGCTGGAAAACCTTCCAATGTGGCTGAATTACAACAATTCTGCAAAGATGAGTGGGCCAAAATTCCTCCACAGCGCTGTAGAAGACTCATTGCCAATTACCGCACACGCTTGATTGCAGTTGTTGCTGCTAAGGGTGGCCCAACCAGTTATAGGGAGCCGAAGTCATGCCCCTCTACTTCCACATCATGGGACCTAAGAGACGAAAAAATATGAATGGAAGTCGATGAGGAGAAAATAACTATCTTCTGGTCCCAGTCGTTCTCTTAATTAAGACATGTTGGTTATGGATTTAAATGAAAATTTTTTGTGCAAAGAAAAAATAAAATACCGCGAAGATTTTCGATAATTTCAGGATTTACTTGAAGCCGCTTTGTGGACTACTCCTCTCACTGCAAATAATGACGTTGTTCCCAGCGACAGGCGTGAACGAGACTGGACATCGTTCCATCGGCATAATGGAAAGACTCAACATTTCCTGACTTAAAATGGTTCTCCCCTCTGTTCATGCTCTTTCTCCTGTTCTGGAAAAAAAAAAGAAGTAAAAAGCTGTGACGTGCCGGAGTAAAATTACAACGGTAGCGTACTCCTGCAGCTGGTGATGCATGTCGGTTGCGACGAGAGCTGTGGTCCACACAGGAGCTTCAAGTAAATCCTGAAATAATCTAAAATCTTTGCGGTATTTTCTTGTATCTTTGCACCAAAAATTTTCATCTAAATCCATAACCAACATATCTGGTATCCAGGACAGAGAACGACTGGGACCAATAATTATCTCCCCATTGACTTCCATTCATATTATTTCGTCTCTTAGGTCCCGTGATGTGGAGAGGGGCATGACTTCAGCTCCCTATTAGGTTCAGCGAGCAATCACTTTTTCACACAGTCATGTAGGTTTGGATTCCCAACATTTGACATTTTTGGATCAGCAACCACAGTCTGAGCAAGCATGTTTTATTCTATCCGACCTCTTCTGTGAGACTTAGATGGACGTCCTTATTTCTGCATCAGAGGAGGCAGACACGGAAAACAATAGACTAAACAGTTAAATCTTTTTTTTTCTGGCTCTGATTGCACATAAACCTGGACACTACTGAAAGTGTTGTGGGATTACTTTAAATTGTGGTCCAAGCAGCTCAGTGTGTGAATGTGAGTGAGAGGGCATGCATGCGCGGCAGAGGCGCGCTCCTGACAGAGGCCAGAAGGGAAAAAGTGTGTGTGAAATGCATCTGGCAAAAAAAGAAACATTCACTGCAGCAGGTAGAGAGAACAATTGTTTTTTCACTTAACATTTTGTTTTTTGTTTTTCTTTAATCAGTCACTTCCCAGTTTGGTTTAGATAAAATTTTAATTTGGTTTGGGTTAATTTATGGACAAAACTTTTGCTTACATGTTACCTTAAACCATTGCCACTGCCTGCTTGGCTTTTGGCTGTAATATTGATAGGTTACAGATATGCGCTCTCTGGACTCATAACTACTAGCCGCCATATTGAGTACCTGTGCTGCTTTGCGGTTCTGTAGCGACTCTATACAAGTAGTCAGGAATCCCATCCATTTAAATAGTTAAAACCACAGAGAAGCATGAGGTAGATCAAAATAACAAAAATGACAACTGCATTCCACAATAGAGGAACTCTGCAATGTTTAGATAGTCTTGGTTTTTCACAGGGGGACATCCCTGGTACAGAAAGTAAAAATCATGTCCTGCAGTTGTGCCAACCTCCTCTGCTCCTCTGCCAGGTACGCAGATGAGCTCGTTAGTGAAAACACATGTTCTAAACGTACTGGCAGATCCAAAAACATGGCAGGATTTTTACTTTCTGGCACCTGAAATGTCCACCTCTGGTTTTTATCAAATGGCAACACTTTGACGTTGTGGAGCTTTAGCTATTATTACACTGTCTGCCCACACGGCCCTATCAGTTATGTGTGCATTTGACCCTCTTCTTTCCAGCTCACAAACCCTGACATAGCACAAATGAGAAAGGAATACTACTCTGATGCACAGTCAGAGGAGCTTGCAATGTTCTCTGATAACTCTGAGCTGGTCTAGATCAATAATGCAGCCATACCTGCTGTAAAGTCATTTAATGAACTGGTACTTTGAATGTTAGGCTTCAACAGTCTTCAAAGATGAGGATAAGGATGTTCATCTTCTCTATAAATTATCTGTTATCATTCACTTATTATATTCATTTCCAGTTGCAAAGTTCTCCTGGCTTTGAGAAGGTTATTTGATGCTGATAAAAACAAAAAGATCACCAAGTCTGTCCAGATGAGCTGCTTTTGACAATTATTTTGCACATTCTTTCTTTTTCAAAAAAAATCTGTTTTATATCTACTAGTACTCTGCTACTGCTATTGTCCAATACTAAAAAGACATGTTATGTAAAGATGTGAAAAGAGCAGATTTGTTGCAGTTAAAGATGGTATAGAAGATGTGTTTTTGAATACTTTTTGCAGTATTTGACGAAATTGGGTTCACGGCCCCATAATGTATGATTATTAAAAGCTTTAAGTATATAAACATTATTAAAATCAGCTGTGAAAGTAATCGAACTTCCGCCAAAACATCCGCCAATCATTTCTGCTCTCATCCCATGTTTTATTTGCCTATTGCCCGTCAATCCCTCTTATAACTGTAGTAAGAGTGATTGATGGGTAGTGGCCAACAGGCAAAAGGCGAGAGTACGCTGGAAGCAGCACACTCTCGTCTGATGTTTACAGCAGGTAGCTAACAATCATTCTGCTAACAGTTAGCTCTGTTCAGACGATGAAATCTGTCCTACTTACATTTGTGACATGATGGGAGAATCTGTGCCTGCTGTCAGATGCCAGTGTCGGGACTTGGATCGTACATGTGATCATTTACAAGCATAAACTTTGATCGCGGAAGTTTTACCAGTCACATTAAAGTGAAGATGACACAATCGTGACTTCCTATAACTTTGCAATACTTGTATTCACGTAAATATCCAATATCTAAAGGGACTAGAGGCGAGATTAAGAAATGAAACTCGCAGGTGACGTGACTGGTGATGCGGGTAACTGCAGCCAACAGCCAAGCCGGCACGGGAGCGTGCACAAACTGATTCTATAACGTTGTTTACTACGCTGATGAAGTCTTTTTCTTCGTAGTTACACTTTTTAGTGTCTTTCAGTAGATCTAGATCGTTTGCTAACGACAGAAGAATCCATAACTATCCCTTGCAGTGTTTAAATTCACCGCGATCGTCTCCTTCCTGTATCAAAACTGAATCGCACTGAATCGCAGCACACTATGCAGCACACAGCCTGTTAAAGGCAATGAAGAGAGACGTGGGTGGACTCGTTCTTTTTGTTTTTAAACGCCTCATCATCCGTTAGCATTAAAAAACTGGACATGCATGTTTATTCTTTCACAGTTCCTGCATTTAGTCCCTTTAAGAGGAGCAGCCAAGAGCAGCTGTTTATATGTTATTTAAATCATGACAATACACATTTTGTGTCCTTTTGATTAACAGGCGGTAGATTGGTTGCCGATGCTAGCGCTGGTGGCTAATGACTTCCTTCCTGCTTGGTCACAGTGAGGCTTCAGCCTGGAGCAGAGTAGGACAATGGTGGTTTTTAGGCAACTAACAGTGTGCCTTGCTTTAGCTCACTTATCTCCATCTACTTCTGTCAGTTCCAGGTTAGCTCAGTTAGCTCTAAGCTCAGAGTATGTTGGCTGTCAATCAATCGCCCCCACGCTCACAGCCCTCCTCTCTTTGCCCATTTTTGTATTTTTCAGGAGTGATGATACACTCGCGGACAAGATGGCGCCTGTGGGAACCGCCCAACAAACTTCAATTCAGCTCTTCAGAGATTATTTTTAGTCTCTGGTTCTATCTAATAATCAACAAATGTTCACTTACATCTTCTGGACCAATCACTGCATGTCCAACTCTGAAGTGGAAGCTAAAGGAAGCTGATAAAGAAAGCAGTTCCGGATATAATGACAGACTGTTTCAAACAGCACTGACAAAAAATGAAGCTAGAACAAAGTTGAAGACACGAGCAACTGCTTAGAGCCCTCTTGTTTTACCTTTTACCTTGAAACAGGGAAGCTCAGAATTTGTCGACCCTACATGTAACACAGGACGTTGACTCATCTACCGACCACCAGCTGACTTAAGTCGTTGCAGCACATCTGCAATGCAAATGTAGTCTGAGAAAGCCCTTGAAGGTGCTGCATGTTATATCCTTAGGGGAGATCCCCGTTCCACATTACCCTCTGCAACCTTCACAACTATTTGGTAGAAAAGCACCTTCTTTATGTGTGTGTGGTCTAAGTGTGACACCTTTTCTTTTCTCTTCTTAAACACATTATGGGATCAAGTCTTCTTTATGGGGCGGTTTAAGGTTGGGGATTGGAGTTTTGGTTAACATGTCCACAAGAATTGGAAGTCAATGCTATGTCCTAATAAGGATAGCTGTGTAAGCTTGTGTGTGTGTGCGTGAGGGGGATTTAGCTAAGACAGAAACTCAGGGAGACAGTTGCCACCACCATTTCAGCACACAGCAGTTAAGTATTGATCTCTTATTTCAGCAGTTCTCTTTTCTCTCTCTCTCATCAGTCTTCCTGTTCCTGTCTTTCATCGCTTTGCTCGTGCTCTCTAGTACTCCTCCACAATTTTACCATCACTATTATGACATTTATTAATCATTTAAATATTTTCGTACTGCTTTTTTTCCCCCACTTTTATCTTACCTTGAAAAAGCCCAATCTGTACTGTTTTCCATTTTATTCATCTTAACCTCTTATCTTCTCTAATCCTGAAACCCTGTTTTCTATCCCCTGTCCTTCTCTGGTTGTGCCGTTTTCTGTACCCTTGCTCTGCTCTCTTTCTGACTCCTACAGTTGTTAACCTTGTAGCACAGTTTCCTCAGGTTGCAGAGACTGAAAGAAAGAGTCAGCAGTGCAGAGCTCAATATCTCCACCCTCAGGAAGTGAGGAGAACCTTTTTTTTGTCACAATTTTGACAGACTTAATAAAATCAAACCTTGATGATTCATGGATTTTTACAGCACTGCTATAGAGGGCTGTAAATCACTGTAAGGCTTCATCCTCATAAACCCTGGCACAGAATCATCATTCCCACGCAGACAGAGAGCACTGGGATGCTTCTTTTGTGAGTCTCTTGGTCACCTGGGTTCTTTGAAGGGAGCTTTGAAAATTTTTATCATTTAAGTTCTTATTTTTACTAGAGAGCCGGGGCACTACTTGGAATTTTACATTAAATAAGTAGTTATTCTGAAAGGTCACTATTTTGAGACAGATAACACACACACAGTTACTGTACATGAGAAAAACAGTGTTCTCTCCATCTGTGTAAATGGCCATGCATCAATAAAGTTATTTACTGTAGCACAATAAAGGTGGAGGGAGAGAGTGAGATGTCTATCCCATTGCAAGTAGCATTGCACATCAACTGAAATGGCCATTTTCTTTGGAACAGAAACATGCACAGACAAAGATACTGCACTGGCTTGCAGGCACACATCAACCAACACAACCAATTTGTATTGAACATTCTAGAAGACCCACACATGTACAGCTATGACTTCTCGCTCCACGTTTTCTCTTATAAAACAAGACCAAAAAATCCTCGTATTGCTGATAACAACCATATAAAAAGGGACACAAGTGGATGAAAGTGAGTGCAAAATGTGATTCCTGCAGATTTGAAGCACTAAGCAATAATGTTGCTTAACTCCACTAACCTAAAATCCCTCTAACCCAGCTAACCCACTATAAAAACCCCTGTTATGTCCCTGGAAGCTCCACTTCAAATAGCTAGAAAACACATCATAAACACACACAATGTAGACACACTTGCAATCACAGTCAGACATTTGAACATGAAGGGGTAAACAAAGGCACACGCATACAGCACACACACAAAGAAAATTCATGCACACACCTCATCTGGCAACAGAAGAAAGCTTCTGTTCCTGCATGTGTGTAAGTCTACGTGTTTGTTTGTATTGTGTCTGTGTGGTGTATGGAGGGTAAAAAGAACGACTTCTTGGACAAATCCAGTCTAAGTAATCATCATATCCTGGCTGTCCAGATACCAACACTGCATCCCATGTGGCTTCATTACTGTTGCTGCTAATTAAGCTGCTCCAAATAAACACCATCTTCTGCCTTCATAAACACAAACACAGCAGAGTCATTGCATGCTTAAACTGGATGCATTTGTTGATGTTGTTATGGATAAGCGTAGAAATACAATATATGCTGTTGGTGGTGTAGAACATTAAGCCTATAATATGACATGCAGAGATTATATTTCCAGCTGTTTACGTGTTCACACTTTTGCATCATCTCACATCTCAGTAAACTGTGTCTACCCTGAACATTCATTCATTACTGTCAATTTGGAGCATAAATCCATTCACTGTTGAATCTAGAAATGTTTAATTCACTGAAGTAAATAGATGACCATTATGAACATAAACTCATTCAAGCGATACATTTATATTAATGTGTCAAAAATTCTTCTCTTAAAAATATGACCATGAATGTTGGATGCTAATAGAGAGACCTCTTACTAATCCAGCGTCGGAGGTGAAACCATTAAGAAAACATTCAAAAACTAGGTTCATACCCAAATTTAATAGAAGCAAAATACTAAACATAAATAGATAAATCATAAACTATATAAATTTGAAAAATGAAATGTAAATGTATGCATGCTTCCATCTCCTATGTGCTTATTATGGGTTAGTCTTAATAAAAAATTAGGTGGTTTTAAGTATTATGTTAGATATTCAGCCAGAACTCCACAAAATAAGTGAGAATGAGTGAAGTAAAACAGCACCTGTAAGTAGAGAAAACATCTCAGTCTCACCAGAAAATTTGTTAGAGGAATATTAGCCCAAATTGTCACCAGAATAGAACCTGAAATGCAGCTGTTTTCTGTGGGGCAATGTCCACACGACACAACAAAACAACTACTGTAGTATAATATGTTAGTCTTATTAGAGTACATTTTTAATTCGTGGGCAGTATTTAAATTTGACCCTATCCATGTATTGTTTGTTCACAAGCTTAACTGTTTATGAGTATTATGGGAGTTAAAAGTTGAAAATGAAACGTGCAAGTTGTGTCTAAAACATGTGGAGTGTTGCAGGGAAGTCACCAGTTTAGTAGCACTGGCCATCCCTTCCTCTCCATTTACAGTATAAACACATGTAGCAGATGAAATGAGTCATACATATAGTTATAAAGGGAAAGTGGACACATTTTTTTAGTGTTTCTTGTAAAACTGTGACATTTCATGCAGCATACTAAATTATTACGTTTACCGTTGTAAAATTGGGTTGAAATTAATTAGCATGACATTAGGATAGCCTAACAGAAAGCACAGCTGATAATGGAAATTGAGCTTTCCAAAAAAACTATGAACTCTTGGAAGGATTCTGGTAACTTACTGTGCATTCATCAAAAACTATTTCAATGTCTCTATTTGCTTAGGTTTTTTCCATTGTACTCAGTTTTTTTTTTCAGTTTATGTAGTCCTCATTATGCACATCTACAGTAGTATGTATAAGAATGCAAAAGATGCTACATTAAATTAGCCATGGAAACACAGCTGGAAACAGAGTTCTGCATACAATTAATTGTTTTCTGAGCTCATTTAAAGCTGATCAGTTTGCCATGTATTTGGTCATAATAACCCTGATTGCAGGGACAAAATCAAAGCTTTGGCCTTGTGATGTGTTCCTATGAGTCATTCTGGAGGAGATATAAATGTGTGAACCTCAGTACTGTTCTGTATACATTGATTATATTAGGAAACATTTTACTACAAACTACATTTGATAAAAGGGAAGCAATCATTACAGTCATTTATCCTGATAAACAACAAAAGGACCAAGTGGCCTCAAAAAAGATGCATTGCTTTTCTTTTGTAAGAAAAAGTAAGAAAAGTTCTCCACTTGAGCTCTTGACAAGCACAACTGACAGTGATATGTGTGCTTTTTAATACTATAATGCAAAATAAAGACAAAATAATCTGCAGGATAGCTTTTAAATAATAAATAGAGGCCTTTCCTAGCTGTATGGCATGATACTACTATACACAAACTAAAGTGGAGCCACTGAAACACCCCACCCTATACCACTTTCCTTTATTGGAAGATAAAGCTGCCCTACATACCCATTTATTAAGTTCATGGCCACTAACTCATTGTATGGATAATAGGAGAGTCATAATATATCTACCTCCTTGACTTGATCGGGGTAGAATACTGGATGGTGATGTGATTTATCACCAGCTAGGAGGAGGGCAGACAACAACTGAAGATCTAGATTAATTATTTGAGTCTGCAGTGGAAAGTGTGTGATCACAGAGGAGATGAGTGTGGAGAAATCATGAAGTGCCAGTGGCATGAAATTCGCGGCGACTTTTGGTCCCTATTTAGTCACACTCTAAGTACCTCAAAACTGTATGGAAGGATCGCTCGCTGTAACTCAGCCTTGTCGTAGAATAGCAGGCGCTACTAGTTAGCACTACTGTTAGCACTGGCATACCGGGGTTCGGTGGGCGGGACCAGAAGGCTTCTGTTGTCAAGAGGCAGAGTGATACAGAGATACCTGGAGACACTCACGGATACACTCAGCAGTAACCTGCGGTCTCCAGCGCTGCAGACACGTGCCTCTCCACACACTCATGTTTGAGTAAATAAAGAGTTGCTGTGTTCTGTTAAACGCGGCTGCAATTTAGGCTTGAAGAAGTTTGTGGTGAGTCTCTGCAGACCTATACAGGCCATAAGGCGGTGACGGCATCACCAACCTGACACAGACGCAGATGCAGCGTGAGCGTGAATCCAGTTTAAGAAGAAAACAGCATCACATTTAAGCAACAAGCTTCCCTGAATTATTTCTTTCACCCATGACTTGAATTCAGTTAATAGTTGATACTAAAGATATATTACACTAGCTCTGCACACTGGATCTGTCTTCATCTGACCGGAGCGGTACAGAAACAGTGATGATGATGATGATGATGAAGGGCTGATTGCAAACCCGAGTTTATGTGCGCAGCGAACACACACAGGCACAAAGGGAAAAATTATAAACTGGAATCATCACAAACATCAGTTTCCCTCAGAGATAAAAGACACGAACATAATGAGAAACGTTTCGTAGAAACTTCGTGTTTCTTCATGGTGGCTGGAAGCCGTTATAACCACGCAAACCTGAAGCTCCTCTCCTGGGGAGGAGGTGGAGCTGCAGGAAGATTTTCTGTTAGTTGTTTATATCGGTCGGCACATTCCTGCAGAAATTAAATCCATCCACAAGCTTTTCAGCAGGGAGGACAAAAAGATTCCTGTTGTAGCAATTCCGATGCAAACTGGATGCCATGCTGTCGGTGTGGTGTCGTAGGTCTAGGAGGGAGGGACCTGGATCCTCCTGTAGGGGATTGCTAGTTTTATTTTTCAGCAAAGACCTTGGAATGTTGTTTAGGGGTTTCTGTATGGAAGCATCAGTTGACTGTGTAAGTATATCTATTTTTTTTCTCTCCTCTCTCTCTCTTTTCCTCACTCCTTTCTCTCTGTTCTACTTTCTATCATTGCTTCCGTTAACTCTCTTTTCTTTCATTTTTCTCTTGTCAAGCCCAGCAATATGATATAAAAAGCTGTTATAAACAAATGTTTAATGAAAGAAATAAAATGAATAAACACAGGATATCAAGGGGAGCCTTGTGTTCATAAAGCTCCCCTTGGCAAAGCAAATCTGTTCAACACAATAAAGCAACCAGAACTACTGGACAGGACAAGTTAAAAAGAAAAGGGGGAAAAAAAGGAAAAAAGAGAGTTTTCCGGTACCGTGCCGGATTTCCGGCGTGTGGCAATTTTGCGGCAAGGGGGAAAAAAAAACTTCACAGTAACAACATGATATAGGCTAGTAATGTGGTAAAAAGTTGCCTATAATCCCACATTATAAATGGGCATGTTAATCTACCAATGGTATAAGATCAATGCACTTTGGCGCCCATCAGAGCGCATTTCTACTCATTCGCAAGTCGAGCAGGGTGGTTAGATGATGCTCCAGATGCAAGTGCTGCTGAGATCCAGCAGCGGTGGCAGTGAATGGCTGCTTGCAAATGTCAGCTATGGAACATCATTTCATGGAGGCTGTTTATGAAGCCGTCCTAACTGATAAAGGACTTGAAAATAATTGGCGCTGGGCGTGGATGGAAGAACTAGTTGGAGACAGCAGCCTTGGAGTAGTTTGTACAAGAAACCGAGGGTGCGCATATGAGTCGCTTTTTCCCGAGACCTCATAGGTTTGACTTGAACTTGTTTCAAGCTCGTGAAGTGTTTTTTATTTTTTATTACTTTTTTTAAGAAAACTTATTTATATTGTTATGATCTCTGTCTGATCTCGCACCTGCTGTCCATGTTGACAGCCGTCATCTGCCGAGACGTCAAACAGACATGCGCCCCCATCCCCGAACACACAATAAACAACAGAAGCATCGCGAGCACGTCTTTTGCTGCCACATCGCTGTAACTTTGGACATTAAAAACTAAATAAAAGGGAAAAACACGAGAGCAGCAAGCTGCATCATCTGTGGTATCAAATTCGAGACGCTGGATCCTCCACATCCACCTTAAACACGCCTGAACAGGTCAGTCACTGTAATATGAATTCTTCGTATTAGCATCTATGTTAGCAACAAGCTTAGCGCCGCAGCGGCATAAATGTGAGCTTGCTGATATTTTTAGTTCGTACTAAAGTGACGTTAACTCCATCAGATGACTGCTGAATGTGTTCTGGAGAAGAATGAGATGTTTACTGGACAGTTTTCATAAACTGTGACTGCTGTGATGAGGTTAAACTGGGACCAAACTGGGATCAGATCCACTGTAAACAACGCAGTTTTACTGGGCCTGTTTATAGTTGTTAAAACTGCTAGTACAGGTTCTAACTTAAATAAAATAATGAGACTTTTTCAATTTTTAAAAAATATAATGATATTTGCTGCACTGAGCTCACACACTTATTTGAAGTCTAAAAAAAGATATTCCTCATGCTGTAATGGAGGGATAACCAGCTGTGGACATCTGTCCTGCAGGTTTTGACATGTTTACCTGCTGCAATATAACTGAATCAAACTATTAGTGGGTCATTAAGAGGCTTATGCAGAACTTGACATCAAACTGTCATGTGGATCAGGTGTGTTGCAGCAAGGAAACATCTAAAACCTGCAGGTGGTTACCCTGCACTATAAGGTGCAGCTTAGCCTCCTCTCCACATTCAGAAAAATGCTAGTTTAGAGCATTTCTCTGTAGGTCCAGGTGGATTTTTGTACACACATTAAACTCTTGGATAAGTTAAGAGCATATTTATAGTCTGAATAAATTTCCACGTTCACCTACTGGTTATCCTAATATGGTAAAGCAAAGAAATTGTCCAAGAGACAAAGTATTAGTCAGTTAAACTAAAGATCAGTGCTGTTACAAAATTCTGGTAGATAAAGGGTGAGTGTCAATTTTAAATTCCTTGGATATTATGATGCAGTCTTCTGAGCGGAGCGGACACTAGCTTGACATGATAGATTACTCATTACAGCTGAAAGAGACTTGCAACGTGGACTTGAGCCATAACACTGGAGACATGACTTGCAAAGAAAAAAAAAAAAAAAAAGACATGCTTGCAGAAACTGATATATGCATCTGGCAGCAAGAAAGTGCTATTACATCACGATTTAGACCCTGGTCACACAAGAAATTGCCTCTACTTTTGGCCAAATTCTCCAATATAAATGCGAATAAACTCTCTTTAAACAACCTCACTCGTCCGAAAAAAGTTCAGGCTCAGGATTTATATTTGCTTTAAGCCCTGCGTACTGCATTCCTATATGTTTACAACAGTGTATATGTTTGTCTAAAATAATGAGCAGGAGATTTAAAAACAAAACATGATTGTATGCTGAAATCTCAACATTTCAATTTTTTTCCTCCACTCCAGCTCTGAGTTCAACACAGTGGAGTGAGAGAAAAAGCTTTGATTATGAAGCTGTTAAAAACTAGAACACAATGTAAACAACAGCAGATCGCCAAACTCAACTTGTACATTTTTCTTTCATCAAATTATAATTGATCCCAGATTTGCATACCAAGACATTTGGCTAGTAAATCCTTGAATTATGCAAATGTTTGAAGTGTTTGTTTGAGGATTGCAGTGTTGCAGTTTATTTCACAGTTTCGCCTTCACAAAGTGCAGGGTTGATAATGTCGGAGGTGCTGCAGCGTCAGAGAAAAGCTGTGATAAAGTGCTTCATAACCCTGTGACTAAGGCATCCCTCGCCTTTCTTTTCGTTACCCTTCAAATCTCCAAATCTTTTTCATTCCTAGCAGTTTACCCTTGGGCACCCTCAGAGGTAAAACAACTGTTGTATTGCGAACCCCTTTCGAAGCCACAGAAGACCAGAGACTGTGGAGATAAAGGGGAAAATGTTATCTATACTTCTACAAAGGCTGAACCTAGAGTGAGTTAGCTTCACATTTGCTACTTTTTAAAATGTTCCATTATCAGGAATTTGGAGGACGATATCATCTGTGTTTCAGTAATAGTGAATTTTTTTTCAGAACTAATTATACCCAGCTGACAAGTGAAAGAGAGGCTTGTTTGCTCTCTGACAGGGACGATGTGTATGTGCCCCGTGTGAGCCCTCATAAAGAGGAATTAAACTTAATTCACATTGGATGCTGGTTATTGTGTTTCATTTACTTAAATGTTAGTTAAAGGTACTAGAGGCAGGATTAAGAAATGAGACTCGTGAGTGTCGCAACTGGCGCTGCGGGTAACTGCAGCCACCAGCCAAGCCGACACGGACGCGCACAAACGGATTCTATAACGTTGTTTACAATGCTGATAAAGTCTTTTTCTTCATAGTTCCACTTTTTAGTGTCTTTCAGTTGATCTGGATCGTTTGCTTACAGCAGAAGAATCCATAACTATCCCTTGCAGTGTTTGAATTCACCGCGACCGTCTCCTTCCTGTATCAAAACTGTCGGGGACAAGTATGCGTCAACTGACGTCACATCCACAGGACCGTGCGGGAAAATCGGCCACCGAATCGCAGCGCATTATGCAGCACACAGCCTGTTCAAGGCAACGGAGAGACACGTAGGTGGGCTCGTTCTTTTTGGTTTTTAACGCTTCATCACCTATTCGCATTAAAAACTGGACATGCTTGTTTATTCTTTCACAATTCCCGCCTCTAGTCCCTTTAATATATCAGAGCTTGGTACAGTATGGGGTAAAGTGGATGTGGACTGACTTCGGGGTGGTTTTCTCTCCGGGTCTCCTGAAACTTCTAGAAACCTCAAACAGGTGACTGGACAGCTTGAGTTGCCATCTGTTTTTTATCAGCTCAAGCTTGTCACATTGAGTAAAAAAAGTTTTCATCTATCTATCTGTCAAGCATAAAATTGTTCATTATCTGCATTGGTGTATTACGCAAATATGTATTTCACTCTTTCCTTTTAGCAATTAAATGTGGAGTTTTCTATTTATTTAAAGAAAATTATTGAAGGCTGAACATGCATGTATACGTTTAAATCTACAACAATGAAAATCATAAAAAATAGAGAGAAACGTAGGTTCTTGGTTTCGTCATTAGTGCTTTTTAAGACATGATAACACAATGATGTGACACATCATTGAAAATTTGTGAGGATGATGAATCCACAGTTTCACCTCCAGCAAATCCGCAACCCGACATATTTCTTGGTAGAATGTGCGAGGGGAATATTGCTCACACATTCACAGCAAATGAGAAATGCTGTGACACAGCAGCAAGGCTGACATTGCTTCAGCTTAGCAAACCGTTGGACATGTGTTTCAACTACAGCATAAAACAAATCCAGTGGCAAAAACAAGCCGGTTTCACATTTTGCGATTTGGGATTATGTGTGCTGTAAAAATGTTTTTATTTTTCCTAAAGGAAAAGCAATAGTTGCTACAATTACAAAATATATGTATAAAATACAAAATTTTAAAGGTGCATTTCGCAAGTTTAAATGTTAAATACTATTCTTTCCTCCCCATGCTCTTACAATTGGCTGATGTCTAGAATGAGCTGATCTCTCTATACTGCGGTTGTCTCTGCAGTACAGTTTCTGCATGCTCAATAAAGAGTTTTGGTCCAAATCCTCAAGGGGGCGCTTGTGGGGGACACGAGCTCCGCGATCTCGTTCGTCTGGCTGTGCCGGTATCTGCCACTGCAGGTCTGCACATGTCGAGACAACACTGACTGCTGCTAAAAGACTGAGAACACGTGCCTTTCAAACCACAACTCAGACTCCAGAAAGACAAAGAAGAGAAGTTTTGTCTTGTGAGACGAAGAGAACCAAACTGGAAACTGGAGTAAGACAGGAGTAAACAACCAAGCAGCTTTTTTTTCCTTTCTTTTTTTAGTTGGAGGGAGCTCAGATCCAGTCTGGGAATAAAACAGGGCCCACAGTTGGCTTTCTTCTCGCTAACAAGGTAAATGTGATGAATGACAGAAATAAGGATGCATAATATTGCAATGCTAAGTTTTTAGCATGTAAATGCGGCAGTCTGACAGCCATATGACTGTTCCCGGGGAGGAGAAACACCTTGGCCCCTTGTTACATTTAGTTGTTGCCATAATTCAATAAAGTATTCGTGGTCTCAGCCTATGAATTTGGATATTTGATCTACAAGCCAGCGCGAACCTGTTGTTACCGTTAGCATACAGTCCGTCAGTTTACTTAACGATCAAACCGTAAACAACTTGCATATTTATAACTTTATTATTTCAGGAGACATCGTGACTCTAACTCTGGGCTCAGACTGAGTCTATCGCGGGAAAAACTAAAGACCAACGCAGCTCATGCGTGTGTACGACATTAGTGTCACTTCCACTTGTCACCAGAGGGGGCTGGAACTTGTGCTGTACTCCTAAAAGGCTAGTCATTCAAAGTTTAAAGGCCCACAATGGAACTTTTAGCAGTTGTCCCTTCCTCTCTTTCTTTTCCTCTCTTCCTTTGGTAATGTTTCTTTGCATTTCTTTGGCGAAACCAACATGATGCGCATTCAAACACCCGCTGTGTTCATATCTGGTTCATATCCGTTTGCTAGTAAGTGACGCGGTGCGCAGCCAATAGTTGGCCGAAACGTCACGGCCTCATCCCGGATGCAAAGCTTGCTGCAGTTTCTGAGCTTTGGGCAGTGATGGTTCAAAAATGCGCAGAAAGAATGTTGGTGTACCATCAAAACGAGTCAGAAACACAGATTTTTAAGGTCTAAAGATTACATTGTGTCTTTAACCAGTTTCAATTGATAAGTATGTTTACTTGGAAAAAGTATATGACAATGCAAGTCCTAATTAGGAAGATCAAAAGAGTGTTTAAATACCCTCAGATGATGCATCTGCGAAACATTAACTGACATTTATATGCTCAACTTGATTCAAAGCTCTTAGGCATGCTCTGCAAACTCCATATTTTACAATGTTTTGTAAAAATAACAAAGCATAAAGTCACATTAAATTGGCACGATTAAACCTTTGCAGATTTTCACACTTTGCTGTCCCCTGACAAATGCTAATTTGGCTTTAATCTCGCATTCTGTCTCTTCTCTGAGCTCTCTTCAGACAGTAAAGTTCAGTCCAATGTTGACTCTTGTTTCTTAAGCTTGTTACATACTCCGCAAGAAGCAAAAAGTTTGTTCTTGCCCTTGAGGCTTCAAGAACAAGAAAAAAGTTAGTTTTTTGATCAAGTCAATACATACAGTACTCCACTAGAAGCTCTGGACCAGGTACACAAGTCTGGATCAGCCAAGATGCATATTGAAAGAGGCCAGTGTGTTGATGTCCAGTTGCTGTTGCACGACGCTGTGCTGTAAAGCAAAACACAGCTGCTTCGTGATGCCCCAAGCTCCAAAAAGAAGCAATGAAGCGTGGTTTCTCAGCCCTCGGACACTAAAGGGCAATGACAGCTCCAAGAATGTGGATTATGAATGTCAATCAAAACAAGCTGAAAGATAGTATTGCTTATTTAACATACTTTAGCCAATGGGTCACTTTCTCTTCTGTGTATGTGACAACGATGGCTGTTCAATTCAATGGCTTGCTTGAAATCTAACCATAGCTTGAATCGTATAATAGGGTTGACTTGAGGCTTATTTATGCTCCCTTTACGTATATAATTGGTGCATCCATTTCAAATGTCACTGTCCTCATACCCTCTTGTCTTTTTTACATTAGTGTATGGTTGTTATACAATACATTCACTGGAGTCAAGAGTTTGCCTCCAAGTTCAGATGTCCGTTTCAAAAAAGAGCAAATGTGGCAGCAGTGGAGGAGGTCATGTTAATGTACAGGGAATCTATGCAGACATTAAATAAATCACAGCTTCTTCTTTTTTGTTTCTTTCATTGGAAACACATCAGCAAATCTGCTCTACACTGCCGCCATGGTTACTGGTGGCACTATTCCATTTGCTCTGTTAGTACACATTCACAAAAACCCTGGAAACAGATCAAATTACGCACAGAAATAACACAGAAGATTTGTATTCATCTTTTGCGTCTTTAGTGTTTATAAATAGGCCTTTAGATGTAATATGATTTATAACAACCCCCAAAGAGCCTTTAAACCTACAGTCCTAAAAAGAGTTGGACTAGATGGAGTTTTGGAGCGGCAAAATATTTTCACTTTACCTTCTTATGTTTTTATTTTTTCATGTTTCCAAATTCCCACAAAGTGTAGGTTTTAATGTCCCTCCAGGGAAACTTCATCCAATGAAAGTCTCTTAGGCACTGAGACCAAACTCACCTATTTCACAGTAGAGGAAACACAGAGGCTTCAAACAAAACAGATAAAATGCTTCTGCACTCAATCACATCCAAAATCATTTCCCTTTACATCACACTCAAGAAATGACATTTCCCCGGGCAAGCCGTTAAACGTGGTCTGCTTCATCTGTACAGATAATATGAATGTTTATGAAAACAAAATGTCTCGTCCCTCTCAGCTTTTTTTCTCTAACTCCCACTTGTGCCCTTTAATATCCAAATCAAACCCTTTTAGGTGGCATTAAACCATGTGAGCTGCCTGCGTGTCTCCCATGCATATTACAACAGAAATAAACTGTTGTGACTGTAACCTTCTACATGATGTAATCATCTTTCAGCTCCAGTTCAATATTTTGCGTTCAATATTTTTGCGTGACGTATACTGTAAAGCTGAATGGCAGCAGGAAGAGTGTCAGAGGGGTATAGAGTGAACATGACATCTGACAGGTTATGAGTCATACTCAAACTGACAACATTGTCAACATGATGCATGTGTCTACAGCCGATGAGCCACAGGTATTTAACATCAAAGTGCAGTATGGATGACGGTGGGGTTTCAAGATGGAATTCATTTTCAGATATTGCTCTGACCCCTTTTTTGTTTGTTTGTTTATCTGTTCAGTGGCTCAGATATCATTTTATTAATCAGCACATACACACTCAAAAATAGAGGTACCAATTTCTACCTGAAAGGGTACAAAGCTTGTCGCTGGGGGTGTTCCTTTTTGAAAGACATTTCTGTACCCTTCGGTCCTGGTCCATTTTTGTACCTTATCAAGCTGTATGAGGTAATAAAGTACAACAAAGATGCTCATAAAAAATTAATAATTATTATATAAATATTAGACCAAACACATATATAATTATACATGTAATTATTACTATGATTGATATTCTTATGAAAATAATAATATAATAACTATAATTATACTACTGTTTAGAAGTACTGCTAATTATAGTTATTGTACAAGCTACGCACATTTTTCAATGCTGCAGGTACCCTTAGGGTTGAAATGGTACAAATTTGTACTTTATATTACTTTGGACCCTTTTTCATAGTATATAGGTACACTTTTGGCCTCATAAAGACCAATATTGAACTTTTGAGAGAACATTTGTAAAAAATATACCAACAGGTACAGAAATGTTCCTGTCTCGTACCTCTATTTTTGAGTGTGTAGCTGCTGTCATGTCAGTGCATAAAGTAGCTGAGCTGGATGACACGCAACTTGTTGCTCTACTCAATTTCACTCTTCCTTTACCTCTGTCAGTTTTCAACATTTACCTATAATCCATCTTTTAACATTTTGAAATCCTTAAACTCCCCTGTCGCCCCATCATATGTTCTGTTATCATATAAAAACACTAACTTTTCTTTATTTACTTAAAGTGCACATACATCATCAGTCTGCACTGAAAGTGATTGAACTTACAAGTGTTATATATAAATTGCTTCAGCTGTGCATCACTAGTCGTCTGCAAGAATGGCTGTTCTGTCCCTTTTCGAGTGGCTATGCAGTTGTTTCATCTAACTATTCTTTTTTCTCTTTTTCTAAGTTTCTGCTCAGATCCTGAAAGCCTCTGTCACTTTTTTTCCACTCAGTTGCTTTTGGTCTGTTTGTGATTTCAGAGTCGAGTCCATAAAACAAAGCACACTTCATTTTCTCTACTTCTCACATGTCTCAGGTTGATGAAATGTCCCTTTTTTCTTTATGTCGTTTTTATTACCATGCCTAACACCATAGGGTGCAACCAGCGTTGGTTTATATTAATGATAAATTGAGGGAGGGTCTGCATACATTCATAACAAAGGACAGCAGGATCAGCCACATGTGTGCGATTTCACAGTGATGGAGATCTGTGAGAGAAAATCCCGCATATGCAAGACTTTATAAAGCTGCAGATAAAAACTATGAAGGGAAGGTTATTCAACAGGAAGCCAAGAGAAGCAAAGGCCCTGTGGATAAGAGGAGCTCATTTTTTCCACAGAGAAAGATGAGCTAAGAGTCCAGAAAGTCAGCAAGCTGCAATGGCCAAACATTAAGATGGACCATGATGGGGTCATTTGAGGGTGCAGTTTTTCTATCAGCCATAAAAGGAGATTCTTCCAAGGGTATGTGAAAAAAAACGAGTCTGGAATCAGTCATTCCTTCATCTACCATCCCTCCCTCCCCCTTCATCCTCTCCTTCTATCCCTCTTCCCTACCTCGGAATGGAGGAGATGGATGGACGGAGTGTGCAGGAGTCCTTGGCTGAACTGCAGAAGTGCTGACGTGGCGCCAAGCCCTCTAACAGCGCAGTGACGCCGCTATCCGTCTCTCCATGATGCAGTCTCTCTCTCTGTCATACACACATATACGCTGCAGACTCACAGGTGCACTCTTCTGTCGGAACGTGTCCAAAAACAAGCGCAGTCATGTATTAATGGACGCATACACAAAAAGTGCACAGTTGCACGCCTGGTTTCAGATTCATGTGCCTACTTTTGCAAAAGGCACAACAGGCACCAGAGCAAGCACACACACGGTCACACATGCATTAACATGCACGTTAACCACAGATACCAAGCCACTTTCTCCATCTCTCCGTCTACCTGGTGACACCTTTATCACTCCATCCTGCCTCCTATACAATCAGCATCAGTCTCTGTTGTCACACATGCTAAATGCACATACTCTCTCTCTCTCTCTCTCTCTCTCTCTCGCTCTCTCTCAGGTCAGCTGAGTGATGTTAGAGAGTGTGTTTCTCTTCTGCCTGTGTTAAAGTGAGTCATCTATCCTTCCATGGCTTCATTACAAACTGCAAGGGCAAACACACATCTTTTGCTCCCCCTACCTCTCCAGATGGAGGGAGCAAAGAGATGGAGACATACTGTATGCTGAAAGTGGAATCCCTCTCTTTTTATATCCACCTGTCTTGCTCTTTCTCTCATGTTCCCTCGTCTCTATATTTATCATCTGTCTTCATATCTATCAGCCTGTCTATGCCCCAACCCCACCCGCCCCAACTTTGCATTCGCTCTTCCTCTCCCATTTTGCCTTAAGCGAGTGCAAGAATATTTAAGCAGCTTGGTGTACATGCTTAAACCTTTAAAGGTGAAGAGCAAAAAAAACAAAACAAAACAGATGGACACAAAAACAGATTTAACCAGAAGCATGTGGACATCCAGATAACTTTGATCGGGGCATTTTTATGTTATTTTTTCATAGCTTATACAGTTTAGGGAACTTTAAAGAACCTTATTCTGATGATTTATGGGTTCATAATTTTTGGGATTACATGTCAGAGAGGAAAAGCCTGGATTACAAACAAGGCTCACAGGTGTCCTCTACAGGAGATAATAACTCCATTTATGGTTACTATATATCTGCTTGTATGGAAGACCTAAACTAAATCCCTATACTGGCCCACGGGGGTCCACAGACTCGTCTGCTGACACCCGAATGCACCTGTATAACCCTTAAATTCAAGCTGGTTTACAGAGGCTAGCATAAAGGTTCATCAGCAGAAGCAGAGCAACATGAATGAAAGGTTTGAGGAGAGACTACAGGAGATTTTCTGCTCTACACGTCTCTAAGGTTTGCATGCATGGAGAGCTTTGGTGCAGCTACTGTATGAACAGAACCATGACCACAATGTCTCAGTCAGTTAGTGCATGTGGAAACGATGAATTGGCGAGACATCAACGTGCATAACATGATTACATTTTACATTACCATTTCAACTTGGTCAAACTTTGAGAAATGTTTAAAAAAAAAAAAAAAACTCTCCATGCAAAACATGGCCCATGCAGACATTTCTGCCTCATATTTGAGAAAAACGTCACATCCCTGCAGAGTGAGTTAACCCCGCCTCTAGAAGGTGTCTTGGATGGACACTTAGCATGAATATATGTTCTAAAAAAAGATGAGGTGGAGCCATGTGCAGATGTTTGCAACAGGTGACCGATGATTGTATAGGGGTGTTTTAACCTGAACGTGATGTTTTGGCGCACAGATTTAGAGAATAAAGAATAAATAAAAAACAAAATGTGTAAAAGAAACTATTTATAAAAGAACAATGAGGTATTTCCACCCCAGTCCAAAGATTTATGCTTGGATCTCCTGGATCAAAGCCTTTTGACTTACATGCTGTGCAGATCCCCACCTGGTAAGATGAGATGCAGATCAGTACCCTGCTTCTGAAAAACATGGATACCCAGTGCATGTTTAAGTTTTGGGTCTGAAACGCTCAAAATGTGCCACTGGGGTGTGATTATTGGATGTTCACAAATGATGAGATAAAACAAAGACAAGTATGTTAATAAGGTGAAATTAAAAAAAGTGATGGGAATATGTAATGTTTCTAATGCACATGAGGGACAGCTGGGATGCAGGGAAAATGGAAAAGAGACATTGGTTGTGTTTCTACATGCTTCTGTGAACTCAAACAGAAAGCTTGTAGAAAGCTTCAGTTTTGGAAGCCCTACAGAAACTATGAATAATGCATGGCTAAAACCTCTTATTCTCTAAATTTTAAATGGCTTGCTGTTATCAAAAATAACTCATTCTGTGTAGCATTAGGAGACTTGCACGCAACAGAGTGGCCTCTGAGCACTACAGGAAAGAGAAGGCATTGAGTCCAAGTTCAGCAAAGACTCATAGTTCCAGCTCCCTCATCGCAGAAAAAAAGAAAAAAAAACTCATGATTTATTAAGAGAAAGAGTTTGCTGCCAGATAGGAGCATTTTCATTCACACGTTTTATGATAGAAAAAGAAAGAAAAAAGCATGAGTCATCAACAGACCGTGAAACATATTTCAGTGATGAGTTGTTGATTTAAGTTTTCACACATCACAGACTTTGTAGGACAACTGTGTAGCTCACCAAAAGCTGCAGCCACGATTTAAACCTTGGACTCCCTCTACTGGTTCTCATGGCAGGCTGATAGCGAGCGCTGTGGACCGTTGAGATGTCTCCTCTCTGAGCTCACACTGCTGAGCCTCTCTGCAGAAAGATTATTACAGGTTGATAGGAAACACACCACAGCCAACAAAAGAAAACCAACTTTTAACGCTTTTATAGCCCCTACAAATAAAATACAATGAGAGTTATGCTGAAAATACTGTAACATAAGAAAATGAGATCCAGATTAGACCGAAAGGGAAAATAATTAGTTATAAGTTTGCTATTGATCCTTCCCCAAGATCTCTTATCCCAACAACTCCAGACAGACTCATTACTCTAAGCGACAAGCTTATAGACAGCAAGGACTGATAAAGCTGGATCAATGCTACTGATCAGTTCTCACCTTAGTATGGGTGAGCACACAGAACCAAGACAGACAGAGAGGGCATTCACATTAAACAAAAGCTTTTCAACAGCCTTTACACAAAGAGCGCATTAAGTTAAAGGTGTGATGGAGCTATTTTCCAGTCTGCGGGGGGGAAAATAGATGAAAACTAAATAACGCCCAGTTCATTATAGAACACCAATAATCTCTTGGATCTTACTTTTATATTGCTTTGGCAACACAGATGAAAGAGTTTTTCCTCTATAGCTAGACTAATAATCCATATTACTCATGAGTGGGTGTGAGACTTAAGTGCTCATTACAAACCACGAGACCATGATAGAACAGCAGTTTTTATATCTTCATCATTAGCAAGTTTAAATGTGAAGTTTGGCCCTGTGAAGGGTGGAAACATAAAAAAAGGCTGTGCTGTTTCTTCAATCTGAAAAGGTGATCCACGTAGCCTAAACCATTCAGCCTCAGGTTTGCGCCATCAACAGACTCAGCTGTGACATCATCTAACTCACTGTAGTTGCATTTACAGCACATCTCATCATTAGGTCCATTTGTCTTTAAGGAGCTGACTCACTAGTTGCTTTCCTTTTACCACAAGTCAGCTTGGATGAAGGAGAAGAAATGTAAGAAAACCTTGTGATTTGCAAGAAGCAACTTCTAAATGGACCCCATGTAACTACGCTGTCATCGATTTCTGCCTGTGTTCTGCACTAATGTTGGACAGTAGAGATTATAAATAATCAGCATTACATTATGAAAATAATTAAGACTAAGCAGCCCAAAATGATTTGATATAATGTGATTATAGAGGAAGGTGCCTTCAGTCCTCTATTGCAAGGGCACCTCTGTTGGGTTTGGGTCATCTTATAAATATTGAGGCATAAATTACTTTTTAAGAAGTTGAAAGTAAAGTAAAAGGGTTTTTTTTTTAGAAATATATATTTTTTTCTCACTTCTTCTTGAATATAGTGACATATTTATGCTTCTGCCAGCTCTACACATACTGAATACTCTATCATGGAGCAACAAGATTAATATTAATGTCTTGTTCCTGTTTTAAAAAAAATCAAATCCACTTTATTATGTGTTTTTATATAAATGTTATTGTATATCTGTAACTACTTGAATTGAGTTAAACCAGTATAAATAAAGATCAAAGGAAAAAAATATATATAGCTATAGCTCAGTTGATTAGGTTTTTAAATATGGAAAACAAAGAATAATGAAATATTTGACGTGAGCATAAAATCTAAAGTAGCCTACTTATAATCATCATTAGTTTGTCTTCTCCTCTCAGACTTCGACTGCTATCAGTACCAACTTAAAATTTGATTTCTGTTGTAGTTTATTTGTTGTATTTCAACACAGCAAACAGGATACTGAAAATAAATGATACAAGTGTAATTTGAATTGCTCACTTGTAGTTTCAGTCAGTGGTCTTTATAGGGGTCATTTAAACTGACAAAATAATATATGTACACTGAGAAAACTTTAAGATGAAGAATGGCCAAGATGTTGATTTTATCTTTGGATAATATCCTTTTAAAACTGAACAACATTTCTACAGTTGGATTTTTGATAATCATTAATGTAGTTTTTCACAATCCGGTGAATTGCTTTTCTACAATTGCAAAAACTGTCATGCGATTTGCATGATTGCACTTCTAGTGCAACACAACTCTGCACCACTGCCTTTCATGGTTCATGCTTTCAGCATTTAAACACATGCAGACTGAAACCTGCATGTGTTTAGGTGCAGTTAATTGTTATCACGTCTCTTGCATTAATAGACCAATCCCTCAGGGCCTGCCACACCTGTCGGTTCCAGTTTGCAACAAACGACTTACAGTTCCAGACTGCTTTCACTTGTGTCGTCATGAATACACTCCTACCTCTGTGTCAACTCTTTAGAAATCTGATCCTTGACTGGATTGTTTCGCAACTTCTTTACTTCCTTCCTTTGCGACTACAGTACCAAGCCTGTATGTCAAACTGTACTGTATCAACAAGCATGACTGCATACGAAGTGAACGGCTGAAGCGGTTAGCAACAGTTTTTCTCTCCTCTGCCATCATGGGTGACAGCAGCACAGCCGGGGCCCTGACTCGCCAGAGAAGGGCGACTTTTGTAGCGGGGAGAGGCGTGAGTCTGCAGCCGATGAACGGGAGCTCAGCAGCGGGGTCTGTGAGCACAGTGACCGCTGACATCAGCACCGACAATGGGCAGAGAAAACGAGAGCGGTCCCTGGAGCGACCGGCGACGAAAAGTGAGAAAAAGAGACGCAGGAATGACTTAAGTGACAGATTGAGGTGGGTTAGCTTAACTTACCAAAGGATTCGTGAAAAGTTTTGTCGTGTTTGGTTTGTCGTCAATTGTCTGACTGCTACAGGCTACCTGCTCAGGTTAAACGTCATCATCTTAAGTTTACCTCGTTTTCTCCTCAAAAACAATGTTGGCTTTTGAATGTGTAACAATAAAGTGTTAACATGAGCCAGGGTCGACCTAAGTAAGCTATCCCTGTTTTTTCATTCATTCATTCATTCATTAGTTAACAAAAAAGACACGCAATGTAAAAGTTACTGTGTGATTTTGATCTAAAACATGTGAAGTGTGCTACTTTGTGTCTCCAAAGCATCGTTTTTTTTCTTGGTTGCAGGTGTGGTTTAACATCTGTAATGTGTGTAAAGCTGGTTTGGCACCGTCTTGCTAAAATAAACAAAACCTCACCAGCCATGATTTTCAAGATGGCTAATATCTCTGGATTTTGCTTGTTTTCTTTCTTCATGGGTTTTTGGGAGTATCCTAGATTCCTTCTTCACGTTAAAACTGCATGTTTGGTTGATGTGTTATTCTAAGTTCAGTCTGACTGTGAGCTCGTGCAGTTATTCTTGTCTGTCTCTGTATTTAAGTTACAACCTGGCCCAACGACAGCTCGGATAGGACCCAACCCCCAATGAATGGTTACATTTTAAACTTATATCTGTCAGAAAAGACATTCTACCCCAGATAAGTCCAGTTTGTATTTTAAATCCCATATATACAGAAACAAAGTACGCTTACCAGCAATATATGCATTGCTTTACAGTGTTGTCTATCATAATGTTACCACCTGGGAAGCTATTTAGAACTGGTGTCAGGCCTTATCTATGGCATGTAGGGATTTAGCGCAAATGATGCAATCACTGCATTCTTTGCTCCCTTGTTCACAGAAAGTTTATCCTTAAATTCTTAAAATATTTCAGTGATGAACTCCTCACCATCATTTCTGATTGATACAGCCTCTTTGAGATGTTGTTTTTTTATGATAAACAAGAAGAATAGAATAAGTACTCCTTAAATGTTGTACTAAAGTAACGTTAAGATGATTTTTTTTTTTTTTTTATTGGGTGCAGCATGTTCTCACCAGTATTATTGTCCATTATTCAATCTGAATGCACATTTCAGTACAGAAGTCCATGAAAGCAAAAGCCTAACCTTAACCTTTCATATTTATCATTTGATGTGCAGTTAATATGATTCTACAGCCACAGGATGATGGAAATAAATTTGGCTTAAGCTTATTTATTTATAAGTCTTCATTTCTGTAGCTGCCACAAGACCCGGGAGTCCCTTCTGAGTTCAGCCAGTGGTTATAGTAACTACAGAGGAATACTCAACTGGTGTGTGGTGATGCTGGTAAGTTGCACACATGCTGATAAACATGCACTCTACTGTAAACTTTGACACATTCAGAACTGCATGAATGTTAAAGATATAGGTTGGAGTTGCATCAGGTAAGTTGCTCTCTTTGTAGACTTTGCATGTGATAAGTATTTTACTTTAGTCATTGATCTATTCCCAGTTAACAGCTGTAGAAAACCACAAATCCCACACCTCTGCTTCACATTCATATTTAAATTTTGTTTTCTTTGATCTTAATGCAAGCAGTACATAGAGGATGCTGTTTTCCTTTTTCTTTCAGTTGTGAGACAACTTAATGGAAACAAAGCTGAGATTTTACTGAGGACATTTTAGTTCAGTTCAGACCCGTCTCTGATTCTCTCTACTATTACTCGTTTTATGTCTGAATACAGATCATTTATATTTTGACAAAAGTATCAGATTCAGAAACTATTGTTGGGTTTTACTTCTGATGCTTAACTTATCAAATCTGATATTTTTCCTTGGATCAGCTTCAAAGACCATCTTGCTTCCCCCTCTATGTTGCTTGGTCCTACAAGTTTTCTTTTCTTTTCTTTTTTTTTCTTTTCTTTTTTTTTTCTTTGCATTGCTTTGCACTCTTCATGTTTCCACCAGAAACAAAACTTATTCTGTGAAAACAGACAAACAAAACTAATCATTCTGAGAAAAGAGAAGACGTGTCTGGGTGATTTTTTTTTTTCTTTTTCTTTAAAGCCTTACATTAATGTAATTTTTCAATGTCGGTAAGTATTGGTCATGTTTTTGGCAGTAAAAACAGCTGATAGTTAATGTGTTTAACAATGTCACAACACAGAAGTTTAAAACTACAGAAACTATTTAAATTCAATGTTTTCATTATATCAGCTCAGATCAAATCATGTCATACTGTATGTGCATTCATGCAATATACAGTACTATATATCATTTAATATCAATATCAGCAGTTTATCTCAACAGTCCTAATGTAATGCTTTGATTTGTTATATTAAAATTAAACTTCTGAATTTATTATCTGTTGAATTAAAATGTTTTCTTTGACATTTGTGAAAGTTTAATTCAGTCAGTTTACACAATTCTTCATGTCGTCCTTATTTGTTCTGGTAAAATGGGACAGAAAAATTAAGAAGTGATGAAGATGATGAAGTCTCTGGTTAATCTAACTGTTGAACATGAATCATGTTTTCATTTCAGTTGGTTTAACTTCACTCTACTGTAAGTTGCTTAACGCTCCACTCGGAGCACACAGCACACCTCTGCAGGGCTGAAAGTAATGATGTGGATCACCTGGTTCGTTTGGAAAATGGGATGTATTAAATGAATAAGAGCACAGCACTGACTAATTAATGCTATTTCCATTTAAGACACATAAGGAATCTTTTAGACAAATAAAATTAAAGATGACCTGAGTGAACTGAATTTAGATCTCTGGAGTGTCTCTGGTTGTGGTGTTCGGGGATTCATCTACTTTTCAGCAGAGCTGAGTTCTCCTTACTGTAGCTCCCACATGGTTTGAACCCTGGTAATGAGGATTTACTGTCTTTTTAAAAAGAGCAAAAGGAGAGAAAGTATGACAGGTGGTTGAGTTGGGATGATACAGAAGTGAGAAAGAGTGTTAGTTAAAAGTCAGACATTACCATGTTAGTCTGACAGAATTGGGAAAATTTTCCCTTCAGTTTTATCTTTAACTTCTGCTTTTTGTCACAGGTGCTGAGTAATGCTCGCCTCTTCTTAGAGAACCTCTTAAAGTAAGTATGATTTGCAGTTACAGCAAGTTTGTGTGAAAGAAATAGAACAAAAATGTAAAATTCTCATAAATTTCACCAAACTTCTAAAAAAAAAAACATCAAATATTTTAATAGAGCTCTCAGTGGTACAGATACACTTTTTTTTTCTTAGATATCTTTTCATGAAAGGAAATCTTTAGAATGCAATACAGACTTAATAGCAGATCTTAAATCCTACAGGTTTGCTTTACACACCCAATTAGATCAAACAAAGCTCATAAAGAGAGGAGGAAAAAAAAAGTACACCACATGTAAACATACCCATATACATACCCACACGTACGTGTATGTACATACACATCTATACCCACAAATGCACATATTCTTTATGCAAAGAGAGAGAAAAGGGTAAAACGATTTTTGAAATAAAAAGAAGAAAAAAAAGAATAATATCACCATCACTACTAATAATAATACGAATAACAATTATTTGATACAGGCAGCAACTTGGGCATAATGAGGGGTACTATGACGTAAAAAACAGTTGTAAGGCAACATTTAACATTAAGTGTACAAACGCAAACTTTTTCCATCCCATAAAGTAAGAGCAGTCAGAACTCATTAAAGAGGAGGCACAATTATATTTCTCCCAAGTTAGTTTTTCAAAATTAAAAAAGGAAGCCAGTTGGTCCAAGGATAACTTAAAAGATATTGGGGGGGGGGGGGGGGGGGGGGTTCTACGTATTGGAGAATTCAGTGATCTTTTTTTTCCTTTTATTGTATCTAAAAATAACAGTTTCCTGCAGTTCCAAAACCTCCAGCTGCAATTTATTTTCCTTGATAAGGAATCAGAAATATTCAATTCTGATCTTAAATCAGTAACAGATTTTAACTCCCCGTTCAGTTGCACTTTATAACGATGAGGACTGTTTGGGAGTGAGCCAGTTTCAGGGTCCCAGTCCTCACTGAGGTCACTCACCTGCAGGCTTACTGTAGCTCAGCTGTTGTTGGATGCAGCTTTCACTCCTTCTGCTGTTGCACTTTCAAACATCTGCTGTTAAAAGTTTGTTCAGATTCTCCTGTAATATTAACAGTCTATAGGCACAACACACAAAACGGCCATCAGATTAGCCTCGAGAGTATAAATGATTAGGATTAAACTGAATAGAGCAGTCCTAAACTAACAGTAATTCTTCACAAAATGCCCAAAAAAATGTTCTAATGATCCTTTTCATGGGACTCTGCCAGGTACGGTGTTCTTGTGGACCCTATCCAGGTGGTTTCCCTGTTTCTGAATGATCCCTACAGCTGGCCAGCAGCATGCCTGGTGATTGGTAAGTAAACCATCACTGCAACATTGCAAATTAGGTAACTGACACAATGAAAGCAGTGTTTTATGTTTTTCACATTATTCATGTTATTGTTATTATTATTATTATTATTATTATTCAGATTGGGGGAAAAAATAAAAAACAAAAGAATCAAAAATATAAAATGGAAAAAAAATTGGGAGAGTTCAGGCAGAGCTCAGTCCCGCATTTTAAACAACACAATTTTAAAGTGTTGAATTTCCTCAAGTCTAACAGTCTGTAAGTTGTTTGGTCTGCCTCGTGTAAGACATACTTTGGAGACACTTGCAGGTGCATGCTGTTTGCTGCTGTAGTTTCTTCCATATTTATTTTTATGGTATGTTGCAGTGAAAGTCTGCAGTGGTGCAGCTTGCAGTGTCTCAAGAGGGACAATCACCTGCCCTATATACTCCACACTGGTACTTTCCTGCAGAAAGTGAGAGAGAGAAACAGAGAGCAACAGAGAGAGAAGGAGCCAGATGAAGATGAGGAGTTGGGGAACCATTAAATGGAAGATTAAATTAAGTGACTGGATGTGTAAAGAGGGTTGTGAAAAAGGCAAAAATGTAAGAAGATGGAGAGACCTGAGGTGAAGTGCTGCATCAAGACGGGGAAAGAGAAAGAAGAAGGGGGGAGTGAAGGAAGAAAAACTGGATGAAGTGAAGGTAAATGACTGCAGAGAGACGGGTGCGAATGAGAGTCTGTTTACAGTAGCATGGGCGGAAGCGCAGCTCACTCCCAAGGGGGCACTCTGAGAGCCACTGCAGCAGCTTCCACACACATCTTTACTCTCAAACACCCCAACACCAAGTAAATGATGATGCCTACTAGCAAAATGGGAAAAGTTTGCAAGGCCAACCTTGAAAGTTTTACATTTAGCAAACTGGTTTATGAGTGTGAGCTCTTTTTCATTTCATTGCCAAGTGTTGCTTCCAAAATATTTCCCAAAAGGCAGCTGGTGAGAGGTTTGTGTCCATCGAACAGTTTATTTGTTAAAGAGCTAAACATTTTTGGCTTGTACATTGTTATTCGTATCCAGTGGTTTCCATGGTTGTGTTTTAATAAGTGATTAAGAATCAAAAAATACAATTTAACCTTATAAATGATCCATTTTAAAAAGATTTGGACTTCTGTGGCCTGGTTGGTGTTCTCAGCATTTGACAGTAACTTGTATTGTCACATAAAAGTAAATAGTTTTGCTTTAATTGGATTCCTAAAATGGAAAACCCTGGAATAAAGCTGGAGAAAATTATATTCACTTTTGTTTGGGAAGGTTGCTTTACAAACAGACCATTAAAGGATAAGTTTCTTTTTTTCAACCTGGACCTTATTTCTACGAGTTTATACGTGCATTTACTGACCGGTAAAGTTTCTGCATCACTTTGAGTCCTTCAGAAGATATGACGTTGACTCGCCCTTCGGTGTACATCCAGTGTAATGACAGAGACGGGGCAGCCACTATATAAGACATTATCTGCAGCAAAACTCCTTGATTTTCATCAATACTTAAAGTAGAATGAACGAACGAACGCACGAGTACTATTGTCCTGTGAGTCCAGATTCAGCTTTTCTGTTAGTTATCAGGGTGTTCTACACACTTTTCGGGGCCACGCGTTCACGATGTGCACTTCCATAGTACAGCTGAGAAGCAGCTCGTTACCCAGACAACAAAAACACAATTTGCGAAACTCTGAACTCACAGGACAATAGTACTCATTCATCCGTTCATTCTACTTAAAGAATTGATGAATCAAGGAGTTTTGCTGCAGATATTGTCTTATATAGTGGCTGCCCGTCTCCGCCATTTCACTGGATGTACACCGAAGGGCGACTCAACGTCATATCTTCCCAAGGAATCAAAGTGATGCAGAAACTTTACCAGTGAGTAAATGCACGTATATACTCCTAGAAATAAGGTCCAGTTTGAAAAAAAAGAAAGTTATCCTTTAAAGTTTGGCATCCTGAGTATTTTTTATTCATGGTACCTCCTTGTGTGACAGGTGTGACTTGGGTGGAAGGACTTAACGTTATAAGCCCAGCATTACTCCCCGGAGATGGCACAACTGTCCGACAAGCTTTGCTTGTTGATTGTTGTAAAGAGAAGACATTGGGGTGCTGTGTAACATGTAAAAAAACAGAAAGCAATGATATACAAATCACATAAACAAATATTTTACTCCCAATAGAACAGAAACATACCAGATGTTGAAATTGAGACATTTGAGCATCTGATGGAAAGTATTAACTCATTTTGACTTTGATAGCAACACATCACAGAAAAGTTGGAGCAGGGTGTTGGGATGTTTTGTTTCACAATGCACCAAATGTTTTCTATGGGTGGAAGGTCTGGGCTGCAGGCAGGCCAGTTCAGCACCTGCACTCTCCTCCTGCAAAGCCATGGTGTTGTGATGGATGTAGTCTGTGGTTTAGCATTGTCTTGCTGAACTATGGAAGGCCTTCCGTGAAAGACCATGTCTGTGGATGTTGCTCTGCATGCTTTACAGCAATGATGGAGCTTCACAGATGTGGAAGCTGCCCAAAAATCACGAGCATATAGTTTTCACCTTCAGCCTTTTCCTCCTGACTCTCTGAGTCTTAATGTTATCTTACACTGCTGAAGCCCGGATCTGGAGTCAGTTTTTACAGATTACTGAACCTCTGTCTTCATCTCCAAGGCTCTGCTTCTCTGAAATGCTCCTTTTAAACCCAGTCAACCTGTTGCTAATTAAACTAGTTACAGTGGTATGAAAAAATTTGGGCACCCCTGAAAATTTCCATTATTTTATTTTATAAGTCATTGGGTGTTTGGATCAGCAGCTTCATTTTGATCTACCAAATAAGTCATGGAACAATGATATTTCAGTAGTGAAACTAAGTTTATTGGACTGGATGGGCAATATGCAGCGAAACAAAATTAGACAACAGCAAAACAAATTGGGAAAATATTTGTGATTTTATTGATTTGAATACCTGTGTTTACTTAGCACTGGTTAATTGTAACACAAGATTGGCTTGGTGAGCTCATCAAGCCTTGAACTTCATAGATGGGTGCATCCAATCATGATACAGTATCAATGAAAATAATGGAAATCATCAGGGGTGCACAAACATATTATCCCACTGTAGTTGCCAAATTTCCTTCCACTTGTTTTTTTGTTTTTTTTCCTCAACCCTATATTGCGCCTGTTCCAACTTTGTAGAGATATGGGGTTTTTAAAACTGCAAACAAAATTATTTTACTCAATAACTTAATAAACTAATCAGGAATAGCAGTGTCAAGGTTAGATGCACTGTTCACAAGTTCACAAACTAAAGTAATCATATTGTTTTGGGCTTTTTCTTTTTTTTTTCTTTTTTTTTTTACATCTACCAACTCTCAGTAAAATGTATTGATAGTCCAGTGTCTTACAATTACTCCAAGTGGGCGGCTCAGCCTAATCCAAATAGTAATTTTCATATGAATGATATCCTGGAGTTAATCTAGAATTTATTTCATTTGCAGTTTAATTAAACCTTCTTCAAGATTAACAGCGAGACTACATACAATCACAAACCTGCTCACCTATAAATGGATGCTTTTTTTAAAGTGTCATTTTTCTTTTCTTGTACATATGTTGACATGTTGAATTAAATTTTACACGTAATGTAACTTCAATCTTTTTAATTCTGAAATTTATCTGCAGTAACTAAATCTCTTTATTTAGACTTTATGAGACTTTCAAGGTGAAGCCTCTATGATTTTTTTATTGCTACTTGCTCCATAGCCTTTTTGAACTTGTATACTTTTATAAATCACACAGCCCACTTTATGCTCATTCAGAGGTTTATAATTTTACTTTTATGGGTCTTCTAAAATAGGTTTAAGTGCTTTAATGTAAAAAAAAAAGTCCTACTCCACACTGCTGCAGCACCTCCTTACCGTCTGTCTGAAATGCTGCTTTAGCTCCTATTTCTCCGAGCTTCCCTCCCAAAAGACCCGAGGGACTTTGATGGGTTGTCTGATTCATCCTAAGTGGCAGACTGCGAGGCAGCCGCTCATTCTTTGTTTAGGATTTCCCAAAGTAGATATCAGGCAGGCTAGTTGCAAGTGTGTGTCATGATGGTGTCATTAAGGAAACCAAGAAAAGCTTTGACTGTAAATAATAATTCAGAATAATTCAGAGACTGTCTATGCGCACTAAAAACTGTTTGAGTCACCAAAGAAAAAAAGGATTTAAAATGTTTTACTATTTCACAAATTCGCAAATATTGAATATTCAGAAAATGCCATAATTGTCTTATCCGAGCTTTCTGTAAGCCGTTATGTTGCACCTTGTCCATTCTGCCCAGCAGTCAGCAGCCACATCTACTTGGTCAGGTTTGGGAGTGCCTTGTTTTATAATCATTATGGAAATGAAGGGATGCAAGCTTTACATTTATGTGCCACATAAAAGAGAGCAAGACTTTATTTCCTATGTTGCACCAGAAGTATTTAAGGTTTGTTTGGAAGGGTTGGCGCAATTTTTTGCTAAATTTTCTTTTAAAGGAGTGATGACATAGCAGTTAAAAACTAGTTTATGTTGTTGGCATTACTGCATATGTAAATACTCCAAAGAAAAAAACTGCATTTTTTACATCCGAGTATTGTTTTGAAACGCCAGACCTCACTTCCTCAGTAATACAGTTGGGTCCGGTGATGATATGGAGCTTTACCCGGAGACCACGTTGACTTCATTTTGATTGGCTACACCTTATTTGGCTATGACCTTATTTGGAGAATCTAGGTCAAGCTACGGTTGGAGTTTGCTAAAGGCTAACTGCTAGCAACATGGGCACTTCAGACAGTGTGAGCTACGTTTATCAGACAAGACAGCATTTAGAAAATAAATAAACTTACAGGTAATGACAAGGTTGTGGCCCCCTCCCTCAGTGTTGCTGCAGAAGTTTTCTTTTAAATCCATTTGTTTGAAAATCCAGACCTGACTGCACAGAAGTTACTACTAGCTCCATACACCAAGCTGAGTCAGACCGGGAGGGGAGGGGGGAGCGGACGGTGCATAAACCGTTAGGAGAGAGAGAGGGGGGGCGCTGTTTACTTGATAGTGTGCTCTTATTGGAGCAATTAAATTACGTAGAATGATAGCCTGCTGTCTGATTCAACTGTTTCTGAGCAGAGAGACAAAGCTGACAGACCATAAACAGGAACTTTGATTCTCACTTTGGACATTCACATGGCCTCATCAGTGCACAACAGATCATATTATACACCCAAAACCCCAGAAAAGTGAAATTTGATGTCATGGCACCTTTAAAAATAATCTAAAAGGTGGCTTTTCTTCCCCCTTTTTCTGTTTTACTGTTTAGAAAAGGAAAATGGAAATAAAAAAGTGATCACAAATGAATGAAAAAAAAAATCTAGAAGGTCTAAATGGTCTGTTTGGTGGCAGTGCATCCGGTGAGGCTTTCTTCCGTAAATAATCATTTATTGATCCAGTTTGTGTGCAATAGGAGGGTAGGGGTTGATTTAACATGTGTTGTTGCAAATTTTTGACACTTTCTACAACATAAACTTAATATCCCTAAACACAAGCCGTTTAAAAATCACTAATATCATTCTCTGGTTGTGTTCAACAGTGTCCAACGTGTTCATTTTGGTGGCTCTGTATGCCGAAAGACAGCTGTCGAAGGTGAGAGGAGAAACCCTGCTTCCATTTAAACATCCGAGCGCTGCGGATTTTAACGCAAGTGTGGAGTTTGGAGCACTTTGCAGTTCTCAGGAGGGATTCATTTTCTAAAACTGACTCATCAGATGACCCTCCCCAGTTGCATCTGCACATGTTAAATAGCAAAATGTGAAATTAGTTTCACCGTCTGCATTTAGGGCATATTCAGTTCTGCTCAAGCTGTTTTGGCTTGAATATGGAACATTGTGAGCTTTTTCTAAACTTATCTAGGACACCATAACTGGAAATCAGATTTGTTCAAAAGCAGCAAAAAACAGATGCTTAAAATATTATTTTTCTGTCATCTAACACTCGGGTTATAGAATTAGGTTAATAATGGGGGGAAAAAGTTAAAGGCAGTTTGTTTGGTGGTTGAAAATGGGACAAAACACTGCTAAGATTTGATGTAAAAACTCCCGCCTGTCTTCTTTTTCTCTCTCTACCCAGGGTTCATTCAGTGAGCTTGTGGGATTTCTGGTCCATTGGATTAACATGGTGATTATGCTAACATTCCCCGCTACAGTGGTGCTATTGGTTCCATCCATGACTCCAGGTAAAATGTCTTTTTAAAATGGGCACATAACTTTGACAAGTCAT
Source organism: Atherinomorus stipes (assembly GCA_023101725.1). Classification (NCBI taxonomy): domain Eukaryota; kingdom Metazoa; phylum Chordata; class Actinopteri; order Atheriniformes; family Atherinidae; genus Atherinomorus; species Atherinomorus stipes. The sequence continues at coordinate 141,232 of JALJCO010013240.1, forward strand.
TGGCTAAGATATCCGTTGTGCACCCAAACAATTATCCATTTATTGGAGTTTAGGATGAAGTCATGTGTATGAAATACAAAATAATGTAAGTGTAATGAAGATTACGAAGGCATTCACATCCTCGCCCTTCAGAGAAACAGTCAACCAGTTTGATGGTGCAGTAAAAGATATATCTCTTATCCAGTCATAATTGGAGTCAGTTAGCAGTAATGGACCAGTTGGTCATGACTGGATTGTTTCCAGCTGGCTCTGAGGAGAGGAGGAGGTCAAAAGACGACAGAGGAAAGGAAATGAAAGGAAAGGAAAGGACAAAGCAGAAGAGGGGAGGAGAGGAGAGATGCCAGAGTGGGTGTGGTTTGCAGCGTAGGGTCATCCAAGGGTCTTCTTCTTCTGTCTTCATCAGGCTGCCTGACAGAAACCATGGCTTCCTTCCATAAACCGGTGCACACATGATGAATTAGGTGTAATGTATGATATGATACACAAGTACACAGTGTTCATTCTAGAAACCCTTGAAGGAGATATTTACTCAAAACAATTCAGCTGCATCAACAAGTTTATTCATTTTCATTGACTTTTGAAAACGGAGATGTTTAAAACTGTGAAACTGTGACTTTGTTCTTGTTTGCGGCTGGTTCATGCCTTCCACTGTTATTTTTTCATGTTTTAAAAAATCTGCCATTGTAAACATTGTTTCTCGTTCAGTATTAGTGGTAGTTATCTGTCTTTCTCTGGTTACACAGGCAGATTATTGCTTTTACAGTGTTGTGGTCTGTTTCTAACTTTAGTCCGGTTTTATTCTTTGGCCATTTTAGGAACCTGGAGCTATGAAATATTTCCCAGTCAGACAACCTTTTTGAACTGGATCTAAACGCGTTCCACAGTAGAAAAGTTGTTTCATGATAAAAAAACTAAAGTAAGTCTACTGTAACTGTGAGCGCAGCATTGGTCTGAACTTAAGTCGACTTTTCGTGAGTACACTTCCAACTTCCCCTCACTGAACAGACGGACAGATCTCGAGTTCCCCGTGTGAGCGGTGTTTTTTTGCTTCCTGGAAAATCATTGCTTTGGGTCTTTTGCTCCTCTCCCATTTTGGGTGACGTGCTCCTCTCTTTTTCCTCTCATCTGTTCTCTCACTGGGAGGTGAAGAAGTGAGGGAGTCAGTCCATCTGTCTGTCTGTTCTCCTCTCTGCGCTGCTGTGCACACAGGAAGGGCAATGACAGAGGACAGGTGTGTGTATGTACAGATATGTGTGTATCTGTTGTCATGACTTGGGAGGCAAGGACATTGATCTATCTCCGCTGTATTAATTAGCAAGTCTTTAGCTTTTCTTTTTAGAGACAAAAATCGAGCCCTTGTGATGTCAAATGTATTTTCTGGAGACTTTAATATAACAGTAACAGTTACTGTAGGATTACCCAAGAAGTGGTTGAGTAAGTCCCCAGGAAATGAATGGAAGTCAGCGTAATGTCCTCTGAAGTGTGTGAAGGGAGCTATTGCATTACTGGACACTTAATGCAACTAGAGTACAAGTTAATATGATATCAGGCTTCATTTCACATTTTATTAAATTTCTTTTAAGGAATACTGTAGTGAGGATGGGGGCACTTCGCTGCTGTCTGCTGACATTATTTCATTATATCCTCAGCTTTCAATGGATCTTTTAATGTCTGCCATGAAGGATTCCTGGATTATTACAGTTATGTAAATCTGGGTTGGATTCTGTGTCGATTCAATACCGAACCAAGCCAAAGGACAGAATATATTTGGAGTGAAAAGGCAAGAAAAATGTTGTAATTGTAGATTTGCTGAAATCAAATGTCAGCTGGACAAGCAGGGGGGGGGTGCAAACAGGAAGTGTGCTTTGTTTTTGCTAGTTGGTAGTAAAACATAAAGTGGCATCACTGTGAAATAAATCCTGGAACTCTGATGGTGAGAAACTTTTGGCTGTTTTAAGTTTGAAGCCTTCAGTTTTTATAACTGTCTCTCTCCAGTCTCATATTTTAGCTCTAATCTGATAGGAATATAATCTGTATTTCACACAGCTGAAATAACGTGTTGAAAAGGACTTGTGGGGTATATACTGTAGATTTCTTTCCCCTCTACCAGGGAGTCCAGGAAATAGTCATCTTAAAACTGTAGTTGAAAATATATTTCAAAGCGCAAGTTCAATTATGAATGACCTGACTGAGGCAGAGGGATGAGGCTCCAACAGGAAGAGTTCCTTCCACCGTCTTTATTCACTCACATCTTACAGCTGTAGCTGTTGACAAAGTCTGGGCCCCTGATGACTGACAATCCTTCTTATGGAAAGGTAGTCAGGCTCTGATTGGTCCTGTCCTTACCCTGCTATAATACGCTTTTTGCCTCTTCTACAGTAGGTGATTCCTCTTGGCCTTAATAACTATTAAACCTAAAGACTCTGACTTCAGTAAAAGCTTTTGGTTAGCTTGACTTGATCATTTGGTTAAATGAAGCAACATGGAGCCAGTTCCTCATTATTTGTTTGTTTATCCTGGCTCCACAGAAGTTTTCTTCAGCGATATCTTGGTGTGGCAATAGTCTGTTAAACCACAATGATGTTTTAAACATCAAGCCAGGATAAGCCATATTTGAGAGTCTACTCCCAGTAGAAGAGGAATGTCAGCCTGACTCTCAATGTAAAAGTCCTGATTTTGGTGTGGAATTGTGGGCTGCTAAGTACCGACTCCTCTGGCATATTTTCCCACTCGAGCTCCGTCTTCACATGTTTCTGTGATCACTATCTACAGTAGCTGACTTGGAGGCCGTCTAGCTGTTTAGAGGCCACACTGAGCCGGAGAGGCAGATGGTTAATGGATAAGATCTGCTGTGTTTTGATGCCAGGTGTGCTGCAGACCTCCTCTTCACCCTGTTGGCACAACAGGCAGTTTTCATTTGTGTGTTTCTCAATCGTGTGTTTTCTCTGTGTGTATGAGCACGGAAGTATGTTTGTTCAGCATTATTCCTTTTTATCGAGCATATGGTCGCTGATAAAGCCCTAGTAGAAAAAAATAGAGCGTCTGCTAAAAATGAGCAAAATGTTAATTGATTTTCCCTCAAATCAGTTTCAGCTTATTGGCCAATAAACACAAAGACTGGCACTCACAAAACCACATGGCTAAACCGCACAATGACTATGTAACAATGTCCTTGAGGGTGTAAGGTGATATATTTTGCTAAGCTTGTTTCTTTTTTCACGTTCTTACTTTTCTTACTCCCTCCTATACCCCTTATCTTTTTTTGTTGTGCTCTTTTACCTGAATCATAAATACATTTAACACAAATCCTTGCACTTTGGGTTTGTCTTGTGATTATAAAGTTAATCGACACCTCTTCTTCTCTTTTCTCTCTTCCAGTTGGTGGTGCATTTGTAGTCGGTACATACACCATTCTCCTCCTGAAGTTGTACTCCTATAAGGAGGTCAACCTGTGGTGCAGAGAGCTGAGTACTGCCAAGGCCAAGAAACTGTCCAGGTCGCTGTCCTGTAAGTCATGTAAACACACGCATACAGTGCATTGACTCGTGTTGGCTTGGTGACTAACAGTTAATGCCTTACAGTAAGTTTTTGTGTGTGAGTATCCAGAAACGTCTGGCTGAACCCTGCACATGTTGTTACAGTGACACCTACTGGCAGAAAATAGACTTTGCAGCTTTGACAGCCTTTAACAGAGCAGCTTACATACATTTTTACTTATCAACAATCTTATCTGCATTTTATTTCTGTTTGTTGTAAAATACAATTTTCTGTGACTCATGTATGGCATTATCATAATGATGATTTTGGGTGTTGATGGTGCGCCACAGGTCCCTCTCCACAGCAGTTTAATGGAGGCAACCGCAGGGTGTGTTATCCTGGCAACCTCACAATCAGAGGTACTCAAATCCTCCTATTTATAAACTAATTGCATCAGGTTTTTGTGAAATGCTTCTGTGTTATTTTCTGACCATCGTTGCAGATATGTACTACTTCGTCTTTGCTCCGACTCTGTGCTACGAGCTCAACTTCCCTCGTTCTCCTAAAATTCGTATGAGCTTCCTGCTGAGGAGACTCTTTGAAATGGTGAGAAAAGATGTTTGCATTCCTGAAGTAAAAGATCATTAAACGGGCACAAAGCATGCTAAGTTTTTCCCCATGAATTTCAAGTTTTTCAAAAAAGAGAAGTAGTTCAAAACACCTTTCGTCCTCCTCTATTGTGCATCTACTTACCGTGCTGTTTTTAAGGTTTTCTCCTTATCTTTGTTTTAAACTTAAGGAATCCCTTAAAGTCTAACATTTACACGGACGACATTTGCAGCAGTAGGTTGAAACACATTTCCTGCTCCTCTAATACAATCTGGTATGAATGAAGGAATTTAGTGCATCCTGAGAAGAATGAAGTTTTTATTTACCTCATTTTCCTTGCACTTTCCTTCTACTTGCATTGTTTTACCTGTGGATCACATGTACTTTTCTTTTATAGTACTCCTGCAAAATTACAATCTTTTCCTCATTTGATTGAACAGCAGTCTTTTGCTCAGTCCAAACACTTTCCATTTAAGAAAAAAAAAAAATTTACAACAAGTTAATAAATCTTTTAATAGACTGGTTGAACAGGATTTCTCCACCAAATTCCAGTAAAAGAAAAAAAAAATGCTGTTCCTCTGTCATCTATTATAATAAGTCTATTATGCATCTTTTCTCGCCAGCTGTTTTTCACCCAGCTGTTAGTTGGTCTCACCCAGCAGGTAAATGATCATTTCTTTAATGTTTTTAGCAAACTGTAATTACTCAGGATGTTTTTAGGACTTAGAATAGTTGGACAAATGTATCAGAGTCTCTTATAAACACGACACATGAATAAAATGAACACATCATACTTTTGTGTGAATAAGGCTTTAACAGTTTTATTTTTCTTTCTTTCAGTGGATGATCCCCATCATTCAAAGCTCCATGAAACCACTCGAAGTAAGAAGGCAAAATAACAGTGCTGCTGGTGCATGCTGCATAAATATTGTGGTAACATTTATCCTCCTGACTAGGACATGGATCTGTCCAGGATGACAGAGAGACTCCTACGATTAGCTGTAAGTGGGAAAAAAAAGTACTTAAACAGTCTTTATATTTGCAGGGAGTAGATGTTCATGTAACAGCATGCATGTAATCAAACAGTTTCTTTTAATCGCATCTGTTTCTGATGTGTACTATATGAAGAGTTCTTTTCCGAAATGAGTTCACCACCATTTAGAAAAAACAGAGTTAACTGCTTTTTGTCGCTGTCGGGTACAAACCTTCTATCTCCATTTGTCATAATTAAAACCCTCTACATCATGTGAGTGTGATTTAGTGAAAATATTCAAAAAGTAAATGAAGAGTTTCCTTGCAGAAGCAGTTAACTCAGTTTTTTTCTAAATGGTGGTTAACTCGTTTTGGAAAAGAACTCTTCGTATACAGGGGCTGCCATTCAACAATGAAAAATCATGTTAAGATTGTGAAACTGCTCCACAACCACCATTACATAGCCGACAATCCATAAAACAACCATTGTATTTCAGCATAGCTGTGATGACAGAAATCAAGGGTTTTAATGTTGAATGCAAATGTTATTTCTTTTCGGTGTCATTGGTTCTTCTGTTCAGCATGTTGCATCTAGGTAGATGAGCAGGCATAGAGACAGAAAATGTGGGCGATAAAGCAGGTTGGGATGATTTTTGAGGTTTGACTTTCTCAGTGACGTTATATTCTTCATGTGTCTTCAATCCATCTGCTCAGGTTCCCAATCACTTGCTGTGGCTGATATTTTTCTACTGGTTCTTCCACTCCTCGATGAACTTCACAGCTGAGTTGCTGCGCTTTGGAGACAGACAGTTTTATAGGGACTGGTGGTACGTCTGTCTTTATTTAGGGTTCCCGCGGGGTCTAAAAAAGTCTTAAATTTACAAATCTGCATTTAATACCTGAAATTCGACAGTTGCAGTCATGGTAGATTTCTGTCACTAATGAAAATAACAGTAAAAAGATTAAAAAAACCAAACAAAAACACAATGGATGGACTTTGCACAGCCGTCATCTGTCAGCCTGAGGTGTGCGTGTTTGTAAATGTCTTGTTTACATTTTGGGAAAAAAATTTAAACTGGGTATCATTGATAAACATAGGTAATGATGACCAAAACTTGTTGTTCAATCTCTGTTTTTGACAATATCTTTGTAAATGTAGAGAGAGCTGTGTTTTTGCCAGTGTGTCTGTGAAATGCGCATTAAATTCTGTTCCAAGTGGTCTTAAAAAGGTCTTAAAAAGTCTTAAATTTAACTTGTTAAAACGTGTAGGAACCCTGTTAATTGTTTGTATATTTTAGGAAAGTGGACTCCTCAAGAACTATGAGTGTACAGCATGATGTTGCTACATGCACTGGTATCTGCATGTTCGTTAATTTACAATTACTTCATACCTGAAAATGTTCATATCAGCAGGTGTGGGGGATAAATTCTTGCTGAAAACTTGTAGAAGTGGAAGTTTGCTTTTATTACACAAAATAATTTGCAAACTAGGTTTTGAAAGGGTTGTAAACATTCCCTTCTTTCATTTAAAACAGTATGGATGCTGGAGTTTTAGCTTTTCATGCTCATTGGTCTCGATCAAACTACATTTTGAGCTTGTAATGCTTCTGATTGTCCTTTCAGGAATTCTGAGTCAGTGACGTATTTCTGGCAGAACTGGAACATCCCTGTACACAAGTGGTGTCTACGGTGAGTTATCTACACAGTAGTTAGGCTTTGTACGGGGAAAATGAAACCCTCAGCACATGGAGGCTGCAAGGGATTTGATGTATGGAGGCAGACTTAACAAGACACATTGATCCAGTTAGGGAATGTGATTGAATAAGTGGCTGTAAATACAGACTGCAGTGAGTTCCTCATACACTAATACAGCAGCTGGAGCAAAGACGGTGAGGTTCGATTGAGCCAGAGAAAGTAAATACTATAGTCTTTGATTCTCCTGGAAGAGAAGAAAAAATGTAGTTCATGACTAATTTAACTCTCCCAAGACATTTCTTTAGTCTTTGTGTCTTTTTTGAGCACACTGATTTTTTTTTTTTCCTGTTTATTTAAGACACTATTTTGTTTTTTGTCAGTCACTGTATACAAAAGCTGTTATTTCATCATCTGTCTTTCCATCCTCCCCTTGATGTGTTCTCCCAGTCTGACGTATGCTGCTTTGTCTGATTTTTAGCCATTTTTATAAGCCGCTGCTGAGGAAAGGATTCAGCAAAATGGTCAGCCAATCAGCTGTCTTCTTCTTGTCGGCTTTCTTCCATGAGGTACGGCAGGCAACCAGAGCAGCTCTTTCTGCTTCTGGTGATGTTCCAGATAGAAAGCGCTGGTACTCTTGTTTAGTTTGGTGCTGATATTCATATAAGTTATGATTTTGTTCCCCTGTCTGTGTCTGTTAGTACTTGGTGAGTGTTCCTCTCAGGATGTTCAGACTGTGGGCTTTTGCAGGCATGATGGCACAGGTGAGACCCAGCTGATTGCTGTGCACTGCACTGATATGCAGATCTAAGTCATTTTTTTAAGGTTCAGTTTAAAATGTGGATACTATTTGGCTCCTTTTTGACTGATCTGTCATCTTACCTCACTCTGGTTAACTTAAAGAATTATCTCAGTGGCATATTTGGAGATGTTTTATGTGCTGTGTTGGACAAAGTTGTGAGATATATTTCCAATTCTGACCAGTTAAGCCCAAACAGCAGACATCAGGGAAAATGTAGATATCATAAGTCCCTAAAACACAATGACCCACTCTATATGTTTTCACTCTCTCCTCAGCTTCCATTAGCCTGGTTTGTTGGCTGCTTCCTGCGTGGTAACTACGGCAACGCAGCAGTGTGGATATCCATCATAATTGGTCAGCCATTTGCTGTCTTGATGTATGTTCATGACTATTACGTGATACATTACCGACAGGAGGATGACTAAAACCCACACAAATCCAAACCATGCCGTCCACTTAATGTCCGTTCTCCTGATTCTCTTGTATGAACAAGCTCATACAGTAAGTTGCACCAGTTTATAGTGCAGTTATTGTCCCTAATACATCAGGATGAGCTGACCACATTGAACACCTGAACTCTTTGTCTTCCTACTAGGAAAACTAAGAATACACAGGATAAAACAGAAATAGCAATATATTTATCTTGAAATGCTACGGCTAAAGGCAGCATTATACTCAGGTGGCTTTTACTCCAGTGCCATATAAGGACTTCTGATGGGCAGTCTGGGTTGAAATATTGCTGAAATTTTTGTATTTGGTACAAAACGAGGTGTGAGCTTTCTTACTATACTGTGGATGTTATACTCATCTGTAGCTCTGTGCCCAGATTATGTAATTATGCTAGATTAATTTTATTGTATTATTTAACGATACAGTTCAAGTTTAGTTGCTGGAAGTCAAGGAAAAAGAAGAGATTGTTATCAGCTGTGTTCCCTCCATTTTGTGAGCCAAAGTAGGTGTAACCTCTTTGGTGGTACTCTGAGGTGGCATGCAAAGAATGAATGTAAGACTCTAAAATGTTTTATTGTAGTACATTTGATTTTATTATTGCATTTTTGTTTTTAACCTTAAGTGCCTTTACAATAATGCAAAACAAATCCAACGGCTGGAATACATTTAGTGTATTGGTATTTTTCTTGAGAAAAATCACGAAAAATTATGACTTTAATACATGAAAAAGAGCAACATGGTACGAAAGTGATCTTTCATATCTCAATGTTTGTGGTTTTGTTGTTTTGAAAATTTGACAAAACTGGACGAGTGGAGAACAAACACAAAACGTGGTAGACCTCAAAACCTAAAAAAGTCCAGCAAAGACCTGAAATAGGACCTGAGAGATGTCCTCTTGGTGTTCACTAAGAAACATCAGAAATGATTTCCATTTAAAGACTGGCTACCAAGACGTCATTCCTAAGTAAGAGAAACGAGGAGAAAATGCTTCTGTATTCCAAATTCACATGAACTGGACTGAAAGTTGATGGCAGCAGGTCTTTATGGAGGGATGAATCTTCCCCAGGGCCTCAGTCGAATACAAAGAAGAGGGTTGGAAGTCCTTCAAGAAATCTTGAGAACAATGACTACTGAAGCAATTGCAAGAAAGTTTGAGGATTCGGGTTATGTTGGAGAATAAAGTCAGTCATAGCAAATACTGATGTTGAAGTTTGTTCAAACTGTTTAAACCGTGCGTTTGCCTTGTGTTCCAGTTAAGATATTGCTACATTTATAGAAATTGTTGCAGCTATTTTCTGTATTCTTTGCAATATAAATGAGGGATGACTCAAAACTTTTGCACTGTCCTGTATCTCAGTGGAATATTAGTAATCATGGCTAATCATGTGTTAAATGAAAATAAATGTTTTTTTGTGAGTGTGTTTGTTCTTATTCTCTCTGTTGATTTGATCAATGCACCTAAATGACATAAGAGTTTTTTTTAATGACACAAGTCTGAACAGATTGACCTGTCATATATTTGGTATATGTAGTGGAAACATTTACTGATTTTGAATAAATCAGCTGTGAGTAAACTAAACTGTCTGCCTGTGAGAAGATGCTAAAATCTTAGCTGGAAAGAAAAGTCGTGTAACACCTGTCAAACTGTTTCATACACAACACTTAATCCTGCAGTAGCTGTACATGTCTTGCACCTGTATATCAGGGCTGAACTTTCATTGGATGAGGTTCAAATAAACGAAGCAACGTTAACTTTAAAAGCAATGTCTTAGACTAGCATTTTTGGTAGTTATAAAGCAAACTGTTGCTAGCATACTGTTCAGTTATTTTGAAGGGATTTCCTGTAAGTATTTGCTCCATTTGTTTTGTTTTTTTTCCATGTCATACTTTCCAGGGTAGAAAGGAATCCCTGACCCACAAAGAAGTTAAGTAGGTTGTAAATCTGTGAGAAAGGTTTTACTGAAACTGTTTGGTTACCTCCTCTCCTCTGAACTACAGTACAGGAGACGACACTCAGTGCTTTATTATGACAGCGTGCAACCATGCAGCATGTTTAGAAAACCCTTTTCTTCTTGCATTTCAGTTTAAATCTATGCCCTAAACACCATCCTATTAATCACACCTGAACTCATGAAATACTTGGTCAGCTGTAATTTCCTCCTTTATAGCTGTTAAAACGCCTCTTCAAGCCTTTAACACCGAATCAGTCCTGCTCTAACGTTTACTTGTGGCTTCTCATCAAAGACTGAGGCCTGGAGGAATCATTATGTTTTGTCCCTGAAGCTTCACAAAACTTCAACCCCATGAATCTTCCTTTAGTTCATTACAGCTAAATAGCCTTTGTGCTCCAGTTCAGAAAGCAGTGTTATTCCTCCCCATATTATGTATCATATAAATCTTTTCAGTCCAGCTGTCCCAGAATAAAGCAAAGGTATCATCTTATTTATTTGGGTGATAAATATGTCAGTTTTGGGGTCACAGTCTTCAGTTTGAAGTGAGTCTGGAGAGAAACACTGACTAAAAGCAGTGACTTTAACTTTTATGTGTGCTGTCTTCTTACAAAGTTGCAATTAAACTCAAGAATGTTGTCATATACATCGTTCACTGCACACTTTCAGAGACAATGATGTCATTAGGAAGTACTCATTATAAGAGTACCAGTGCGGCTAGGTATTAACAGCAATAAACATTCTTTATACACTTTTCTTTAGTGATGAGCATCTTAGGATAGAAAACCATGTCCCAGTGTGTGTGTGTGCTGGGGAATTTGTTGTCCAGAGGTGTGCAGACAGGGCTGTGAACCTGTGCTTTGTCAAGCTGACAGAAAATTAAACAGCAAGGCTGCAAATCCCAAACTGTCTGGAGGCATGCGTGCTCTGTCTGCGTGACATTTGGTTTAATAGTCATCACTGGGGATTAGAGAGCAGATGTGACATGACTTTGGAGGATGGACAATGAAACATAGAAAATCTAAAAAGTAAACTTGTTTTTCCACTAATCTCATTTTTGGAATTTCAAGTCTCATCTTAAAGCCTGTTGGTGCTATCATTGACACCCACTAGACAGACGCATGTGAGAGATTACAGAGAAGTTCATGAACTGACAAAAACGTAAACATTTTGTAAAAATCAGTGAAGTCTTGCAATTCTCATATGATGTTTAAGAAAAGCCTGCAGGATGCACATTTCTCTAGCAGATTTTTTTTTCTATTTCCAACTTACTTCTTTACAAGAGAGATACATGTAACTGTTTTCACAAGTAATTAGTCCCTCACATCTCCTTGTGATTCCCAGCAAACTGAGGAAACTGGTCACCAGTGCCAAGAAGTGTGCTTTTCCTTCAGAATGGAAACCATCCCTTATCCATCCCCGCTCAGTCCTGACAATAAACCAGCTGGATTGGAGTAAAAACTGCAGAAACCTCACCATCTCTCATTTATCATCACAATCTATAAACAAAGCTTTTCCTAGTTGGACTGGGACAGTGCCGATGCCTCATCTCCACACATACACCAACAAACGTGCATCTGTCATTTCTATGCCTATACACCGACATATTACTCTGTCTTAGCTTTTCTAGTCGTACCCCTCCTCCTTTCTATTCATGCCTTTTTCTCCGCATTTGTTAACAGCAACAGGTTGATCCATGGATCTTCTCTTGACGTCCGTTATTCCGGATCTCCCGAGGAACGCTGACAAGATATGAGCAATGATTATCCTCTAGACAGGAAACCTAGAGACACAAACTCATTGTGTAAGATGGATGGATAAGTGGTTCAGGGACTAGTTGCAGAGATGGAGTGAGACTAACTTCCCGTCAGGTTTGGGTGTGTGCTTACATTCATTCACTTTAAATGGCTTAACAAAGACAAACAAAACATATTACATCTTAGATGTCTAAGGAGAACATTTCTTTATCACTTTGATTTATAAAATCAAGCTTCTCAGTATTTCTGACAAGGTGGACAGAAGTTTTATTCAACAGTTAGGTTCAATATTGCATACTGTAGGTATGTAACACCACACATATCCTGGACATTACATGTCTACATGAACACACATGTGAATGTCCTTGCACAATGTAAACACATACTGAGACTTCCTGTCTGAGAAGCACACTGAGGGGGGCTTTAGGATGGGAGGGAAGTGGGAAGGCAAAGTCACTGAATGAGGAGAAAAACGAAAAATGATGCTAAAACAAAGAGAAAGAGAAGAAGAGATGAAGAAGATATAGTGAAAGCTACTGAACAACGACAGGGGGAAGCAGAAAGATCTGAGGATGTTTTGATTATGGCAAGAAAATAACATTCTGAGTGACAGAAGGCTGCAGACAGAAATGACAATAACAATCTGGATGCTCAGATTTTTAGGAGAATGTTTATTGTTGCAGGCTACCAGCATGAATCGCAAACCTCAGAGCAGACATGACTGACACAGTGGAAAGAGAAATAAAAATCCATTTGAGAAGCTGAACTAAACACAGAAAAGTGACTGAAGTCAAAGTGGATGTTCGCCAGTGATTTGAGTGATTTGTTCTTGGACAACGATTAAGGATTTTTGGATTAGGACAAGAGAAGAGCTTCATTAGCCACATACTGGATGAATCCAGAGTTGGTCTACCTAGTTTTCTTTAAATGGTAAGTAAACATCACTTAAAGTCTCATCAAATCGGATTATTATGTTTCACCAAGAAAACCAGAATGATCACAGCATGCAAATCTAAAGACAAAACTCAAGATGGGGCATATTTAGTATATTTATAGATAAATTTCGCAATCACTTAATCTGATAAACACAGAAAATGATCCAATCCCCCTTCTCAAAGTGAATGGCATACGTATATGAAGTCCAATATTTTTGAAATGTTACCCATTCAGGCTATAAAAATGCCTTGCTCACTGTAGTTGAAAGTACAAGTATGGCTAAAATTAGAGACATAGCAGGCAACAAAACGTTCTGTTTGCCTCCGGGGCTCCGCTGTAAAGATATAATTTGATGATGTACAGTGTGAGATATATACACCACTATCCCACCCTGTCTCTCTTCTTTTCAGTGTATTTCTGTCTTTCAGACAGTCACAACACCACACACACACACACACACAGGACTCCCACACTGCTGGAATTTATTTGGACAGTGTTATTTGTGATCTGCCTCTAGGCCCTCTGTTCTCCTCTCAGTATCACTTTACAGTTATTGCATCACCACTCCCTTTGATGTTGGGAAAGAAGAGCAACAGTAGGATAGAAATAGTAATGCATTAGATTTTATCAAGGCTGACTGAAATCACAACCTAGATTGCAGTATTTGTATGTAGTTCAGTGGTATAGATACAGTATATAATATAGACAAGCCTGTAGTATGTGGAGTACTTCCCCTCAAAACTTATTCCTATTTTGTTTTGGTTTTTTTGCAAGTTTATCACATATAAAATTGAAAGCTATCGAACTTTAAACTCAGTACTTTAAAAAACAAAAAGCTAATTTAAGGAAGAAATTAAAGCTTGGAATCCTAAACAACCCTTTACAAGCTGGATAAGATTTTCCACCCTTCAATCTGGACAATTAATTGTATTTTCCCAGCAGATCTACTTGAGTTTCTTCAAACTGGATGAGGGGCATCTGTACGGATATATGGATCTGAATTATTCTCTAAGGATGAACAAATTAGATAAAGTCAGCAACTGAGGACTAAGCTAGCCTGTTTCAGGAATGTTCTGGTCCACTTGTGCCAACACATTCCTCCTTATACCCCATCACATGAGGTTGCTTGGTTTGGAGCCATTTTCTTAACATTCCAACACATTAAAACCATTTTTTTTCCATTGTGCAGGGGCTATGAGACTTAAACATCTCTAAAAGCCTCTTACATTTGATGCTATGACCATCACCAATATAACCTAGAAAATTATGGTGGATCTTGTTGCAGATGGAATAAGTGTGTCTCCAAACAGGCCAACAAAGGGTATATTTTAACCCAAAAAGCATGATGATTTCCTAAAACTAAGCAAGTCATTTTGATTTCCAAATTATTTAACAGCAGCAGTCTCTCACTGGACACCAACTCCTGCCTCTTCTGTACAGAGGTGTCCAAAGTCTGTCCTTGGGGGCCGCTATCCTGCAGGTTTTGAATGTTTCTTTCTGCAGCACCTGAATCAGATTAATGGGTCAACATGCTTGGGCAGAACTTGACAACAAGCTGTTAAAAGCCATTTCATTTGAATCAGGTGTGTTGGAGCAGGAAACCCATTATGTAGTCCCCAATACTCAGAGGCAGGCTTTCTGTAAGAATCTGATTGCATTCTCTTTGCCTGGAAACGCAAAAGAAAATGCGGACCAACCTGTTCCATCGTACCTGGACTCGCTGGTGGAAACAGGGCTACATCTGAATACATACTCAACCGTAAAGGCCTACTGATGGAGGGTGCTTGGAATGGGCATTAAAATGGTCTATTTCTGGGGTTATTTCTTCTGTTTGTTCCCTGGTTTTCAGTTCATGTTGTCTTTAATTTCGGGTTGAATGTCCTGCTTTTTGTTGCCCTGATCCCATTTTGCTCCTGGTTCTTTGTTGGTGATTGCATCACCTGCTTCTTGTTTAGTTGTGAGTTCTCTCTGTATAAATACTCATTCCTTTTTATTTGTTCCTTGCAAGATCCTCATCATTCCATGTCCAAGCTGCACCAGTTTGTCCCTGCTTCCATGCTTTACTTTATCTTTCAATAAGTGTGTTCTGAGTTCTTTTATTTAGTAATTGTTGGAGTTCTTTGTTATCCTTCTAAAAAGAAGCTTTTAGATTTATCAAATTATCTTCATTCCCATTATTGTGCTGCATTGGGCTCCTATTCCTCATCTTGTCTTGTCCATGGATTGCAGCACTCATGTGCAACTGACAATTAGGCGTAGAAATGCTTTCCACTTGCTATTTTCTAGTGTTTATCTGAATAAATGAAATGAACATATCCAGTAACTGACGAGGTATCATATCCATCACTACAGATATCATCTGTTAAAATGCTGTTGTAATGTTATGGGATGACTGGAGACAGTGTGTGTCCTGTGACCATGAAAAAATCCATCTTAATCCATCTCATAGTTAATATTTTTCATTCCCAGAGCAGTGCACAGCCTGTAGCTATGGGCATCAGCTGGGTCAGGATATGTTTGGGCTTAGCATCCATTTTCCCACAGCTCAGCTTTATCTAACAAGCTATCATTAAAAACCACTGAAAGGTTTGAGCTGTTCTGCCACTCGCTCTGAATAGATGAAGTACATGGTTTTACATACAATTTCCCCAGAGGATGCTCATGACACTCGTTAGCAGTGTTAATGATGATAAGCTAGCTCCAATAAGCTGACTAATACCAGGGGATGTTACTGTGAAAACACCCATTTATTTCCTTCATTGGTCTTAATGTTCTGTGGCACCACTGGTTTAGTTCCTAGAGATGAATCACATTATTCATGTCTCACCCTCAACTGAGCATATTAGTCTCATTAGCCTGAATCGACTATTTTTCATCAGCAGGATAATATTTTGCTGAGAGTTATGAGCAACGAGCATATGCAATACGTAGGGCATCTTAAACTTTCCTGTCTGAGTTCACACGAGCAATTAAACTGCATTTAAGAAAACATGACATGCTGGCCTCCAGCCATATTTGGGTTGACAGTTATTGGGAGCAACACGGAATGGAAAAAATGTGTTTATCTTCATGTGGCTTAGCTTTATACGGCATCTTAGATGCTGAGGCATCCGTTATGAATGTGATCTGATCAACATCCTTTTTGCACATTTCACAGCCCTCATCTTAAAATTATATCCCATACACAACAAAACAATCGATTTGTTTTATCTTATATTTTTTACTTAGGCTGTACAGTACTTTTTACTGCATATCATATGGTCTCTGACTGCCCTCTGCTGACCAATATTCACACAAGAATAGTTTGTTTTTTTTTCCTTGTAATAAACACAGATGGATTGAACATCTTGAAAATAGGATATTGTTTGTGAAAAAAAAATTTATACTGGTCGTTCTGTTTAAATCTAAAGATACTCTAAGATTGTATTCTGTTGTATTTACATAATTCACCTCTGTTTTAGAGATGTTGTAAGATAATCTGTGGGTGTTTCATTCAGTGCTCTTTCTCCTAGTTTGTGTACATCACCCACTATATGGTAATATAGTGGGTGATTTTATTAATATAGTGGGTTATTTCTATGGCATAGAAATAAGCTGAGCTGATTTGTTAACTTGCCAGTACATTTGTTTTAGGGGCTAGAGAGGTCCTAGTACTGACTGTATCCACTGAATAAATGTATAAAAGCATCATTAATCAAATGACAGAGAGCTCAAAACAGTAAATATCCTGTCCCCACACAAACAGATTTTATGCTGTCCCACTGTGTTTATTCCAGTGATGAGAATTTGCCACCCTTCTCAGAGGTAAATAAACACAGACAGTTCAGCTTTAAGAGCAGGCTGGCCAAATGGACCCTGTAGTGGGAGCTGGGCCTCTCAGAGCTTTATGAAATACGTATGACTCTAATGTCATATGTTGTTGAGAATTAAAAGAATAAGTTTCTTAGAATTTTATTATAGTTTTTAAAAAAGAACAAAAAAACCCCACATTTTTTCATTATAATGACTTCTGGAAATGCATGGTCCCCAAGCCTGTGAGAAAGCATTGCTATAGAAATAAATAAATTTGACAATATTATAAATAGCGGGCGTAAATAGCTTAAATATGTGGCTTCATCAGTGTTTCCGTGCCAACAGAAACAACCATTCTAAGTTCAGATGTCTTAACAGAGGAACAGCTAGACCACTGTGTGTGCACGTGAGTGTCTGACAGATGCTGAATACAAATATAGGAAACAATTTCTCTTCTGGATGAGAATAAAAACCTGGAAGGACAAAAGTTTCGGTCCCAAAACTGATTCCACTTATAACTCTGAATGCATCGACTGGCAGAGATGCCATGCAGATCCTTTGCAGTAGCTTTTGGTGGACAAGCAGATTATGTGAAGGGGGTGACTGCATGGTGACTGCATGGTTAGCTCCACTCTTATAAACGATGTTTGAAAAAAAAAACCCCAAAAAACAAGCATATCATTAGAGGAACTGCAGACTATATGCATAACAGCAGCCAGTTACAGAGAGTAGAAAATTAAATAAACCCTTTGTGTTGTTGTGACTTACAGTTTCTACTTCAGCACTGACTCAGCATCGTCTGCATCATCCTCATCATTAATGTGGATCAACATCATCACATCCCCACTATGCTGAAGTACAACAGTACTGAATCCTGGCTTTTTATAAACACTTCACTTTCCATCCTGCCTGTAACAGCCAGCCCAGCAAACAGAAGTGGGAGGGAGGCATATCTTCAAAGACTGGCACATTTAGACGAAGGCCTCTATAATGACTTCTATGGCCTCTGGATTGCACTGATGGTCATAAACTCTCTCATTTTCCTGGTAGGAGTAATTCTAGCATCTCACCCGTCTGCTCTTTTGCAGCTTAAATCTAAAGCATCTCTAATAGTTTTTTCCTCTTCCTCATGTCTGCCTGTGTTTTCCAGGTGGGCATGGTGCTCAACACAGTTGCACTTTATGTTTTTTGTTTTCGCACCAAGCCAAAGACCACCTCAGTGATCTACACCATCAACCTGGCCGTGACTGATCTCTTGGTGAATCTGTCTCTGCCCACTCGCATCCTGCTTTACTACAGTGGAGGAGCTTGTCTCACCTGCTCCTACATGCACATCTTCAGCTACTTTGTCAATATGTACTGCAGCATCTTGTTTCTAACCTGCATATGTGTCGACCGTTACCTAGCCATAGTGCAGGTGAGTATTACCAGCTGTTTGGCTTCACAGTTTATCTCAGTGAAGCTGAGATTAATCTAGAATCCCCCCCCCCCCCCCCCCTTTTTTTTTCTTCTTGCAGGTTGAAGCTTCCCGTCGCTGGAGGAACTCCAGTGTTGCTAAATGTGTGTGCATTTCTGTCTGGTTGTTTGCCATTGTGGTCACATACTCCTTTCTCTCTACCGCTTTCCAACATACAGGCTGCTGCCTCTCAAAGCTCCTCTTTCTTACTATCACTGAGTTCTTCTTACCCCTCATCATCATTGTAGTTTTCACATTGCGTATAATGTGGGCCCTGGTCGACCGTCGTCTAATGCAGCAGAGCAGGTAAAACTACTGTTACACAGACATGTCATTAACATGATATTCCTGCAACTTTAGGAACAAACACTGTGAAAACAGCTAATATTTCATATTGCTGGTATTTCTGCAGGGAAAGGAGATGGAGAGCAGTCCAGCTGCTAACCACTGTACTGATCATCTTCACAGTCTGTTTCACACCTTTCCACATCAGACAAGTGAGATCAGCAACAAGTTTGACACTTTTGACAAGAGGCAACATTGTCTATCATCTAGAAAAACTAGAATTAAAGCCGAAGCAAGACATCGTTTCACTCCTCTGAATGTTTGGAAGGCAGTTTTGAGAGTTGTTTCTTTGTGTCTTTTTCTGTTGCAGGTTTTGGTGTACTTTTACCCTGATATGCCGCATCATGTGATTGCGTACCACCTAACTGTCACTCTCAGTAGTTTGAACAGCTGTATGGATCCTGTTGTCTACTGCTTTGTAACAAATAATTTCCAGGTAGGACTTCAGTCCCTTCCTGACTCTCTTCTTCATCTCATCCATCTTCACAACCGTCCTCTCTGACAACCATCTATTTTTCCCTCTAGCCATAATTTGTCCATCCATCTTTCATTTGTAACTCAGTAAATAATTGACCTCCATTGCTGCCCCCCCAGGCCACTATGAGACATCTTTTCCGTCGTGCAGAGCAGGAGCAGACCAGTGGTGACATTGTCAGTATGCAGCACAGCTCCAAGGCCTCAGGAGGGACAGCCAACCCCATTGCTAATAATGTGGTTATGATGACCAAGATTGGCGGTGCACTGCAGAGAGACAGTTTGGGAAAGAATCACACACTGTAAAACTGTTTTTACAAAGGATGCACAGTGCTATAGTTGCAAAGATACCACAGGAATATTTCTGGGCTCTGTGAAATGCTGACAGGTGGCAAGAGCTTTATTTATAATGGTGCAGTATTTCACCTGAAGACTGACACCTAGTGAAGTCATGCATTTTTAATATGAACACAAGTATATCCACAAAAAGAAACCCAGATGGTTCTGCAACCCCAAACTATTGTTAACAACTCAAACACTGACAAGAGATAGTTTTTGTCTGCAGCTAAACTATCACAATGCTAAGAGACCATTTTATCACACTGGGTACAGGTGTTTTCTTTCTAGGAAAGCTACAGTACTGCCAATTAGAATAACTATGGACTGAGAAGCATTATGACTTACTACAATTATACAAGAAACAATTAAAGTTTCTATTGATATGCTAAAACCGTTTCCTTGTTCTAAAATTCCTCTATCAAATATGCTTTCCTAGCCTTCATTTTGCCCCAACAGTTTGAGGTTTATTCCACATTGTGTAATGCTGAAATGAATCTTCAAGGTGACTGTAACATACATCTGCTGCTCACTGTGATTTCTGTTATGCAGTACGTTTTAGAAACAGCCTATATGAAAAGCAAAACACAAATAGAAATGATGATAAATGACACTTTTATAACAGCTTCTGCACTCTGTTAATAACACATTTATACTCAAACACAATTGGATCAGCATCTGATAGTCATGGCTTGTCACAGACCTGTAACCACTTTTCACCTTTTCACAGTTTTGACTGATTGAATAAAAAAAAATGACAATTAAATAGCCAATTAAAAAACTTTCCAGAATAATGTATTTTTATAAACCGCAGAGGGCAACATTGCACACCTTTTTTTTTGTTTGTTTGTTTTTGTTTTGTTTGTAGTTGTTAAGAAAAAAGAAAAAGCTGCTATGTAGAAGTTTGATCTTGGGCGTTATTTCATTTATTTATTTCTGTTTTTGTTTTTCTAACAAACAGTTGTTAAAACCAGTTTTTGCAGCTTTGAGGGAAATTATACAAACGTCTACATAAGATATTTTTGGGGGTAAATTAAGTTTAATTGAATTATATTGTTCCTTATTTTGCTAATGGTGTAAGATTCAAGTGAATGACTTGAAAAATATATAACATTGTTGATCGACCACGTCTTTCAGAAAAGTAATGATGAGCTTTTCTGTTTTCATAGTAAAATGTTTTCTCTCTTTAAAAAAAAGAGGCCTAGCCTTGTAAAGCATCATTGCAATATTATGACTAATTGTAGTAACCTTGCGTAAGTCCAAGGGGTGACGTTGCCGACGTCATGTTCGTTTTCTCACGACCACGCCCCTCTTTGTTACTGTGGAAACCAATGAAATAGAAGAGTGTAGTCAACCAGATGGTCATTGCAGGTTAGCTGGATTGCTAGCCCAAATACACGTATTTTTGTTGACACGATAGTGAAAACTGTCGTGTCGTCTGGAAATACTTGTACTACACAAAGGAAGACTAAAAGCCAGGTATGTCAAATATTTTTTTCTTCATTATCTGTCCTAACTCGCTAAAGTTCGCTGTCTAATATATTAGCCCGCCTAGCTCGCTAATGTAACATTAGCAAGTCAAACTACAGTCAAAGTAAGGTTCCCATCGATCAATGTGTCAACAATGTAGTGTTTTCATCATTTAGATGAAAAGATATTTCCGCAATAGTATATACCGTCCACAAAGGTTAAAGTTGACCGGTAATATGTCGGTAATGTAGGTGAAGGTAGGTAGCTCAGGTAAGTTTCAGTGCCTTTCCAGAGCAAAACACGTTGTAACAGGTTCATCAAGTAACAAGCCCCTCCGGACACTCACGTTCCTGAGAGGAGTCATTCAGTTCCTCCGACTGGAGGTAAAAGTTGACTGTTGAGGGATTTATGCAAACTCTACATATAACTGTATATTTCGGCAAAACCATGTTTCTCTGTACAAACACAAACTGCAAAAACTTTCTTTCATTTGTGGTTAAAATAATTTGAATATTAACATGAAAGTTACCTAACCTGTTTGCGATATTTACCTTTTCACTTTAGGAATTTCAAGTCGAAAAAAAATAAGTAAACAGAGTAAAGGTTAGCTAGAGAAAAATGCTGTCAATAATATCCCTAACTATAACCCCCAAACTGAGTGAAATCACCATCTCAGGATAGCATGTATAGTCTCGGATGGTAGAGTAGATCTTCCTACTTGTACTGTTGCCACTTATGCAACACACATAATGTTGTAATAATGGTTTATTTCTAAATGTAGCATATGTTTCTGCTTCTGTTTTCAGTTTTGTTGTGAGATTATCGTCAAATAAGACATCACTTTACTTAACAAATCAGTCATAAGCTTATTGATAGAAATATAGTTTGATCTTTTGTGCCATGCTGTGTCATAAGAGTCTGTCCTCTTTAAAGTGAGTAATTGCCTATTTAAGATATTGAGTTTAGGGGCAGGACAACATTTCTCTCAAACTGAAGAGTATTTCTTTCTTTCTCATGGGAATAAAATGTACCAAAATATTTTTAAACATGGGAACCTCCTGGTATTTGACCCATGCCATCATCCTTGCAAAAGAGAATTTTAGAAACATGTACTTACAAGGTTCATCTGACAAAATCTTTACAGTATGAACATACAGTTGAGGTTCTGCAAAGACAGGCCAAATCAAACTGAGAATATGGGCCTGTGATATATTTTCTCCTTACTTTGACTTTTAACTTCCATCTTTTTGTCCTACAGGCAGCCGTGTGAGAGCATCAGCCTGGAATTCCCTGGTGTTTTAGTGCTAATGTGTACTTGAATGGACCTTTGAGGACAAATCAACTGTACATGTAAAGACTCCACCACCCCACACAGAAAACGTCACACACCTATTCAAGGGTTTGCTTCAGTTCACTACAAACACTGCTGCTGGAACCCATAACACACTTTTAACCCTCCCCTTCCAACTTTTTTACTCAAGCTGCTCCTCCCCACTACATACCTTTGGAGCTGCACAGACCTTTTCTGCTCTTCCTGGATTTTGTGCTTGAGTAAAAGCAGCCGTCAGAGTTCCATCGCTTTTCTGCTGCTTTCCGGAGCCATGTTGACTCTTCAAACATCAGCATGATGGCCATGAGCTACAATTTCCCTTAAAAAAAACCAAGATTTTGGATTATTCATCCCCATATAATGAGGACTCCTGCTTCCTCATTTAATTTGTTTTGAACTCTGCTTACTGATGACTCTCTCCAGTCATCCTTGGCTGTCTTTACAAGGATTGATCAAGATGGAAATAATATATATTTCCTATATTACTTATTCATTTTGTTTAAAATAAAGTAGTAAAGTTTTTGGGGGGCATTTACAGGACAATTCTGCCAACACATAGATTCATACCAGCCACAGCCAGTTGGATCCTGTGAAGTTAACCAGACTGAAATGAGAGGTGAAGCAGGGGAGAAAGAGGCTTTGGGCCTTGCTGAAAGCAGGAAAGCCAAGCAAGACGCAGAAGACAGTGAAAGCGAGAAAGAGGTGGATGAGGAGGGGAAAGCAGTTCGGATCCCGCTGCATCGCTGGGTAATGCACGCAGCTGTGATGTTTGGACGGGAATTTTGTTACGCCATGGAAACAGCCCTTGTGACACCAGTGCTGCTGCAGATAGGTATGCAACACACAGACATACTTTTGAAGAAATGCTGTAGTCAAGTTGATTTCAGTTGCTGGCACACTGTGTTCAAATTGTGAAGGAGTTTGAGATGGAAAACTTTTTGAGGTGTGTCAAATATGGAGTGCAAGTGTGAGTAGAAGCAGTTTTACTTCAGTTTGTAAATGATTAAATAATGAGCCAACGTGCCAAGCAATCTAGATATACAGTACACTGCCTAATGGATTAACCACTAGTAAAAATTTAGGCCTCCTCAACTTAAATACACTCTACAGAGCTTTTTGCACTATTCTCAGTGACGCTCCCCTATCAACGGCTTAACTGACATTCATCTTGCATCTACCTGTAGTACGAGCTCACTCCAGCCAGTAAAAGACAGTCTCATCTTTACTGTTGTCTTATCTCTTGTTCTGTCCCTTCCTCTCTTCCTCTAATGATGTTATCTTGCATCTCTTTGCTGAATCTGCCATGGTGCATATTCGAAACACCTGGTGTGTTTATTAGGGATGGGCGATAATTTATCGTGTGCGATATATGTAAAGAAATTCCCCAAATAACAATTTGATTTTGTTTTTGGAGATGACAATTTTAGGGTTTGCAGTGCACTACTTTGGTTCTTTAATAAGAAGTTAGTTGCTGTGATGTTTGAATAAATGTGGAATTTGGTCTCTATATTTCAGACTTGTTTGATTGGTGTCACTACAGTTTTGCAATACAGGTGCACTACATGAACTTAATTGATATAGTTAAGTGGCTTCTAATGTTTTGTAGGGCTTTCAAGACAGAATTTAGTGACAGATTTATAATACAAAATATTTTGCTGATAGTTTTTATCGCCACTTATCGTTACCGTGATAAATAAGAGAAATTATCGTGATACATTTTTTAGTCCATATCGCCCATCCCTAGTGTTTATATGCGTTTGCTAGCATTTGACACAGTGTGCAACCATTACTCTGCTTCAACGTTTCAGCCACGTCCCGAATGGGAAAAGTTGCATTGTGCGGTTTCTCAGCCTCGGGACGCTGCTGGGCAGTGATGGCTTGAAATGCACATAATGAATAACGGTGTTCCATCAAAAGGAGTGAGAAATGCATATTTATAAGGTTGAAAAGTTACAATGTGGGCCTTTAAGATCCACAGTTGTATGGTAGTTATTCCACCAGTGTATCACTATGATGATGTCAAACTGATGTTGACACAAAATGCAGCCTAATATTTCTCCTGATATAATTGTTTCTTTTCCTGATGATGGCACACTGTCAGCTTGGTCTTTGGCTTTAGGGATATGAAAAAAAAAAGGTTAACCATCCACTTTACTCTCACACACTAAAAATGTTAAATAAAACCACAACCAAAGACAACACATTCCACAGAGATTACTGGCATGTAAAAAGTAAATCCAGATGCTTTGAAAAATCTTTTAAAACAACCTGAATGGAGTTTAAAGTTAACAATATTGTTAACAGAGTAGAAAACAGTGAGCATGAAATGTGCTGTGTAATACATTCTTGCCATACCTAGCCCGGGGAAATCGCCTTTGTTCCATTTCTGCTATGGTGGCAAACTTGACATCTAACAGCGTACTGTAGCCCCGCGGTGGCTACCACTAGAGTTTGCATGACACATTGGTTCACCCGGTGGAGATCAATGGCTGATGGACTGACAGTCAGATTCCACTATGTCCAGTGTCACCTTACTATTTTTTTCCCATTTTAGACCAGTGTGTATCCTTTTTCGGATTACCAAATACATTACAAAGTAAATTTAACTCTAATGCAGGTGGGGTATCAGTAACGACATACTCAGCTGGGCATTTTGTTACTATGGGTCCAACATGAATAGTTTAATGTGATTTATATGTCTAAAACAACTGAACAGAATCTGAGGCACTTGTTTGGGAAAAATTATTTCTGGGGGTTACGTATAATAATTGTTGAACAGTAAAAAAAACTGTGAGTTGTTTTCTTTTTGGCTTGCTTCTGAGGTCTTTAAATTCAGTGCTGGAAAAAGTTGTGACACTACCACCTTCCGGAAACATTAACATGTGCTGAAATGAAGTTAACTAGCTAGTTTTGCACAGGTGAAGCATTAGCTTATGACTTTGGAGGTTGTGACCTTTATTTGTCAAACCCAACACCTCAGAACAAACAGAACAGAAAATGTAGTTCATTTGTATCTCAATATAGTATTATAGTGTTACATTTACTGCCAGCTAAGTACTTCAAGATTCAGAATTCAAGATATACTTAAATTTCTCTTAGTGAGAAAGTAATCTTGGGCTTTCATCCCAGCTGCAGCGACAATGTGATGAACAATCAATTCACACAGTCACCATCAAACATAAAAGCATACCAGCAATAGTGCAGTAGTATATGTGCAAATTCTGTACAATAAAACTATTTCTATAGTTATTGTTCACAATTGCAGGTGTGATTTTTACCATAGTCAATCAGTCCTGGATAGTATGACGTTATGCTTTTCTGCTGTTCAGAACAGCCTCATGCTCACTTTTGTTCGGGATTTGGAACAATGTAGCAGTGTAAATAAAGTATTTTTCATTTCATTTCATTTATATGGGCCACCCACACAAGAAGTGGGTTGAGTATTATATTGTCTCAAATGTCCAAACTTAAAAAAAACTGTGTTTAAAATACTTTTAAAAATAACAATTTAAACAGCAATGAAATTCCCTGCTTTCTTGTTTTGGAGGGTTTCACAGAAATATCAAATCAACCGTGACCCAGGCTGCTCCAAACAAAGTTGTAAATGTGACTGTCAGAGTATAGGACTGGAAATTTACTATGATGAACTCAAATATTACACGATTAGGTATCTTGTTGTTACTTAAATGTACCAACAGTTCGTCATACCTCTGCTCGATCCAGCCTTTCGAGTTCTGCGTATAACAAATAATAGTTATGTTTACAAATGTCATTACTCACGAGAACACTTTGTGTGTTTTTTGTAGCTCAAACAAAACTGATGGTACATCCTCCAGTGTTCTGCGTGCTCCAGACAAGCGGAGGCCCACTTATATGTACTTAAAATCTCCATAAGGCAATTATATGTCCTGCTGCAAGCCCTCTAAAGAATAAAAAGACATAAATCGGAAAGACAGACGGAAAGCAAGATATCTGTAGGAAAGTGTTCTCCTGTCATGCGACTTAAGGAAAAATTATATCATGAGCAGGATTAGAGTTACTTGTTCCTCAGCCAGCACACGCAGCCAGGAGGAAGATGCAAATTGCCTTCAAGTATAAGTTGTTGCTTTCATAACAAGTCATGGGTAAATGGAGCTTGCAAGTTGCTCTTTAATCAGCATATATTGGTATGAAAGATCAGATCACTATGTGCTTTGATGAGATAAATTGTGCACCAGTGACACTTTGCTTGTAGAGTAAACAATGGAAAAGCTTCACTGCCCCAACCTTAAAATCGTGTAGTTATTTTTGACAAGTCCCTGCCTGACAAATGTTCTAGCAGCTAGCCTTGAAGTTATTCAAAACAGTCTGGTAGAAAAGTATCTAATTACAGAAAAGAATTAAACTTAATGCCAGTTATGGAGTGTGATAATCCCAATAAAGGACAGGGTTTACAAAAACGGCAGATTTCAATATTGCATTAAGTGCAAGTATATAGACAGTGTAGAAAACCATGAGCCTGATTTATGTAACACAGGACTACAGGCCAAAGTGAGTTTGATTTAAC
Organism: Atherinomorus stipes; assembly: GCA_023101725.1. Classification (NCBI taxonomy): domain Eukaryota; kingdom Metazoa; phylum Chordata; class Actinopteri; order Atheriniformes; family Atherinidae; genus Atherinomorus; species Atherinomorus stipes. The sequence continues at coordinate 167,625 of JALJCO010013240.1, forward strand.
AAAGGAAATACCCTTATTGTCTTCGAATGCTTGTTTTTAATTTGATTGTCAACAAGACTTCAATGTTTTAATATTGTGAAAAATATTAAAGCAGGATCGTGCTGTAATGGTGTACTTGACAATGTTTTCAAAGGAAACTAAAATTTAAGATTTATGTTTCCGCAATAAGAAAACTGTATAAACTGCGTGTTAGTCTTGGCTATAATCTTAATTGCATGCGTGATGTATTTGAATGAATCTTCCTTGTGTGTTTTCTAGGTCTTCCCGAGCAGTATTACAGTTTAACCTGGTTCCTCAGTCCTATCTTGGGTCTTATTTTCACACCTCTTATTGGCTCAGCTAGTGACCGCTGTACTCTGCGGTGGGGCCGAAGAAGACCGTTCATTCTTGCTCTGTGCTTTGGTGTGCTAATTGGAGTTGCTCTGTTTCTGAATGGGTCATTAATTGGTGAGTACGTATGAAACAAGTTCCCCCTCCTCCTTTGCATTTGCAGTTTAAGCCTGCCTATTTACGTCTGTAGTTTTCTTTCAGGCCTTTCCATCGGCGACAGGCCGAACACGCAGCCGATTGGCATCGTTCTTACTGTGGTAGGCGTGGTAGTGCTGGACTTCTGTGCTGATGCCTCTGAAGGACCAATCAGAGCTTACCTTCTTGATGTTGCTGACACTGAGGAACAAGATAAGGCCCTGAATATTCATGGTCTTTCTGCTGGTAGGATATGCATATTAAAATAGCAACTACAAGTAGTCTGCATGAGTGCACCTTCATAAGCTGAATGTTATTTGATGTCTGTCACAATATGCCTCTTAATGGTCTGTTTTACATTTACTTCTGCTGATATTGCTGATTATCAAATCTCATATGTCTATTTATTGATTCTGTCTGTAGCCCAGGGTTTGTTTTTTTTCTTTCTTTTTTTTGGTCAGACTTTCACTTCCATGTTACATACTTGCTTCACAGCCTACACACTACCAGACAGTTAAAACCTCAATTGTGACACAGCTTTCTATAAGCAACTGTTGCTACACAAAAGGATGTAGCAAAGCTAAAGCAAAAGTCCCATGCAAAGAGATGCCGATAACATGCATGGAGAAACAAAGTTGTCCAGCTTTAAAGCAGATTTTCGCTCTTGATAATGATGTAAAAAAATTATATTGTTTGAACTATATAAGGACTTTTTGTTTATTGGTAATTTACAATTGTAGGCTTCTGTATGCAGTTTTAATTACACATTATGTCTTTGACATACTCTGGTTAAATACACACAGAGACACATTACAACTATCTTTTGTTTTTTTCTTTTTTTTTTTTTTTTAGAAAAAAATATGACTTTTAAGCTTTTGATCATTGCAAGTGATTTTAGAATTTGGAGTGAGCAACTAAACTAAATACTTCTTGAGACATACATGGCCTAGCTTAAGAGCTAATATTAGTTCAAAAAGCACCCAATCTCAACAAAAAATAGTCTTCTTTTTTAGATACTTACATTTCCCTCATCTGTAGTTTGAACACAGATTGCTGGCATTGATCTTTTGTTTTTTAGACACAATCTTGTTACATGTTGAATTGGCACAGGTTCGTAAACACGACAGATAAGGATGCTGAAGTAATGCGCTGCTGCATAAATGTGCAGGAATGATGAGAATGTGATAGTTACAGCAATAAAAAAACCCAGACCAAAACAGCTTGAACTTCTTAATTTTGGGTAAAATATTAGCAGCATGATTTGAAGTTGAAGATGGGAGGAGATGAACATGAGAAGTTGGGTAATATTGTACTGAGCTGGAAGAGTGACGAGTGACTTAATTGAAGTTGTCCCCAAACAAAGAGCTAGAATTGTGTTTTTTATGAGTTTTTGACATGCTTGTGTCTTTATACTCCCATTTTTTAAAATTTTGTCACGATATAGAACTTTTAAGTTTTGACTTCTCTCAGTTCTGTCATATATTTAAAAATCTTAGTGTATTTACAAATCTTATACACAATTCCTTTACACATACATGAGTCATAAATCTCACTGCAGACAGTCACAGATTACACAGTAATGTTATTTTTCACACATATTTACAAACATTGCAACAATAACCCCCATATACCTGTCTCTCCAGGGCTTGGAGGAGCAGTGGGTTACATGCTGGGAGGCCTTGACTGGACTGACACAGCTCTGGGAAGAGCATTTAAATCACAAGAACAGGTCCTTTTCCTGTTTGCAGGAATAATCTTCATTATTTCTGTTACACTGCACATGCTCAGTATCCCTGAGCGACCTTGTGCATCATCCAACCAGCTTAAGGACTCAGAAGGTGGAGAATCCATCAGCCAGGTGTCTTTGAAGCCAGCTGGCAACATGCTACTTTTTCTAGATATGATTGCAGAGGAGGATGCTTTCGCACAAGCCCCGTCTCGAGACGACAAGGAATCAGATACTGAGAAAATCGAAATGGACTTCCTTGCTGTTGACAGAGTGCGGAGTAAAAGCGATTCTGTTTTAGCCATGCCTGATGCTACAATCGAGTTGGATCCTGATCTTGCTATAGAGCCACAAGTTTTCTTGCCAGATGCACACTTTCCTTTGGAAATACACGGAGACCTAGAAGATGCTTTTAAGCCATCAGACCACGGTCCTGAGGCCTCACCTCCTGCTGCTGAGCCCCCTCAGTCACTGATGGGGTGGTGGTTGTAGAGTCTACAAATACAGTTTTAACTGAAATTAAAGATCCAGTAAATGGTCAGGCATCTCTCTCTCAGACCAGCCCGACCTCAGAGGATGCACATCTTAAACAGGTGAAACCATCTGCAACACAAACATGTATGTCAAATCATTTTGAGACTGTAGTCATTACGTTGTCAACATTTTCCCTAATTTTATGTGACGACATGTAAAATTCTCTAAAGATATAAAACTCTTTCAGATAGGAAGTTCCATGGTTTCCATCCTAACGTTTAGTCTCTGTGCTTCTCTCCCATTCTAGCAGGTCAAAGCCATCAACGGTGCCAGTGCCGGCTTGCCGCCTTCTAACATTTCCAAACTTATGAAAAACCACACCTCTGCCAAGTCGGGGAACCGCATTGCCAGTTCTTCAGTTTCATCTCGGGCACACCCACCAACCTTCTACAGACAAGTAAAATTTAATCAATTACTTTAAAAAATATTTTCTGTAAATTAAAAGCATAAACAAGGATCTATGTAAGGTTAATAAATGTAATTCTTTTCTGTCCAGCCTTCCTTCACATTCTCTTACTATGGACGGGTGGGATCACAACGCTGTCGACTTCGACACACAAAACCTTTGAGCCATCGGCCAGTCACCATCTCCCGGAGTCTGAATGATCTGCGAGACATCCAGCGGCATTCACGCAGGCGAGAGTTGCAGCGGTCCGTTAGCAGTCTGTCCTCTGAGAGCTCCAGCAGTGAAGGAGGACCAGAGAGGGGCACAACTGTGCGACTTCTTTGGCTGTCCATGTTGAAGGTGAAGAGGGGAAAATCTGAGTGTTTTTTGTTTTGTTTTGGTTTTTTTTATCTGCCATTGTACTGTTACACTGCCCACCTATATAACATTAATGCTGTTGGAGATTAACAAAGTAATCTGATGCTTATTTTATTCTGTTTTTATTTTACTCCTCCACAGATGCCGAGGCAGCTCTGGAGGTTATGTGTGTGTCACCTCCTTACATGGTTCTCCATCATAGCTGAAGCTGTGTTTTACACTGACTTCATGGGGCAAGTCATCTTCAGTGGTGACCCTACGGTACATGCAGACACACTTTTCATACTGTATTACTGAAAAATGATGTGACATCAGTGGGTGTTTTGTGTACCAAAGACACTGCAAAGCAAGAAAGCACACGCAATGCTACAAACCGTTATTCATAGTTTTAGACTAAATGTTAATTCTTCCATCAGTCTGTCAAGTCCAGGATAAAATAATACTGAGAATTCTCTGGTTTATTTTATAGGCGCCGGTTAATTCCACAGAGCTACAGAATTACCACAAAGGAGTTCAGATGGGCTGCTGGGGGCTGGTGATCTACGCTGCTACTGCTGCTGTTTGCTCTGGTAAAAATGCATCTACTATTTCCATATTTAACAGATACAGTTGAACACCTTCTTCTTTTTCTTGCCCTCTTCCCAAAAGTTGTCTCCGGTAACCTGTAGTTTTTTTCCATCCAGGCATCCTTCAGAAGTCTTTGGATAACTTTGATCTGAGCATTAAGGTCATCTACATAATTGGAACTCTGGGATTTTCAATCGGTAAGTTTATAGTAGAGCATTGCACAGTCGATTTGGTCGCATGAACAGTGATGCTTGAAAGTTTGCAAAACTTTTACATCTATTTATATTTCTAAACATATGAACTGTAACATAATCAAATTTTCACACCACTAGAGTCAATAAAAGGAACCAGATTTAATGTTTCAGTATGTCACGGAGGTAAAAATGTTGACAGAAAATCAATTTTAGTTAGTTAGATAATGAAAGTAAATAAATGTAGAATGAACTATTTGCATCCATAGATGGTGAGGTCAGCTTCCACGTGCATGACACAATGACTTACTAAAGGAAAAACCCCAGCTGGATGTAGATATATATGTGCTATATAAATGAAATAAATTAATACTGATTTGTGTGTTTTCCTACATCGCTGGAACAGGAGGCTGCATGTAGTAAGCAGTTTATGCTGCTAGATGACACACTGGACTTTGAAAAAACAGGATTTATATCAGTTGAATTATATTCTGAACAGATATCACCCAAGGTTGCATCTCTGAGTGGCAAAAATATGTGAACTTTTAGAATTAGGACTTCATTTCAAGAAAAGACTAAAAGTCTCTAGAGTGATGTCAGGTGCGTTTGCCCTGTTAAATTTAAGAGCTGGGGTCATTATTTCAGAAGTTGCTTTTGTTTGTATTAAAAAAGTGATTTTTATATTAAAAGTGATTTTTTTTATTTTATTTTTTATTTTTTTTTTACATTTTTTGTTTTTATTTTGTGAGACCATTAGAATACAGTGTTTACTTTCAGACATACATTACTTCTGCTCACAGTTTTTTGTGCATGTGCATAAAACAAAAAAAAAAAAGAAACACATTTGAGAACTTCGAACAAAGTGGGAAAGGTAGACCTATATAAGAGGGTAAATTAGGAAATGGTCACCAGGGAGTCCTGAGGTAAAGTATGTGTGTCACAGATTAATCTTTAGGTCGAGTAAAACATTCAATAATAAAATATAATGACAATATTACAAGGTCATTCACTCCAGTAGTTATGTCTGTTCAAGACTAGCATATTTAGCCCACTTGGCCCACCGTTTAATAAATGTATTTGTCGGAAGCCGTAGAGAGAAGGTAATCTTTTCCATAAGGTAAATGTAATTTACAATACCTATCCACTGTACTGTGGGTGGGTCGGGTAGTAACCAATGTTTTGTAAGTGCTTTTTTAGCGGCAGTTATCAAAATATCAAATAAATATTCATCAGCTGTCCTGACCTGTAAATCTAAATTTCCTAAAAACAAAGTGGGAAACTGCATGGGTAGATTAGTGCTAAATAAACCATCTAGTACTTTATGAAGCTCTGTCCAGAAGGATTTAACCATTGGGCACTCCCAAAAATATGCCAATGATTGGCGTCCGGGTGTCAGCATTGCCCCCGGCACATAGCTTCCTCTCTGGTAAGGTGTGCCTTTTGTTTTGGTGTAATAAAGAAACGGATCATACACTTCCAACTGAATTCTCTCCATACATGAGAGCTGGTACATTTCCACTGGGATTGGCAAATGTCGAGCCAGTCCTCTTCAGATATTATATTAAAAAGTTTAGTAAAAAGCCAAAGAAGAAAACAGCATCTCTTTATAGTTTACACTCCGCCAAAAGATTGATTATGGATTGCATACATATGCAGTACACTGAACATGGTTTTTACCCTCTCCTACAATGATCAACAGGAAAGACATCACTCTAAGAACAAAGGTTGGAGAAGTCTGTGAGGTCACAGAGAATCCCAAGTTAATGTTAAAGCAACTAAAGCCCTTTCACACTTTGGCATGCTGTTCATGATTGCTCATCATTAAAATGACTGAACAACTGTGAGCATGGCAGGGCTGTTTTCCTAAATGAACATTCCTGTCTGTTTCTTCACGAAGGATCATACTCGCAAAACATGGGGGAAAAAAAAAAAACTTGGGGAAAAATGCTTATAGTTGGATGACACCTTTTAGTTTAAGAGAGAACTGTCACATTTGCAGAGAGTAAAACGTTGTATCCCAGCATAAGAACATCATCCCATCAGTGAAACATGGTGGTATTCTCAAAACTTGGGTCTGAGTTTCAGAATCTGGGGCAGAACAGCTCGTCATCATTGATAAATCAGTGACTTTTGAATTATGAAAAAGAAAACTAAAGACAAAATGTCAGAACATCTATTCGTGGACCCAAATGCAATTTAGTTAATGTTTTGGAATCAAGTCAACGATCTGACCTCCATTCACCAAACATTGTGAAGGTTTCACAAATTTTCAAGCACCACAGTGGTTACACACAGTATGAATCAGTTTACCTTTGAATTGTGCTATCCTCTGTTTAGGAACTGCAATTATGGCAATCTTCCCCAATGTTTATGTTGCCATGGTGATGATCAGTGGCATGGGAATCATCTCCATGAGCATCTCCTACTGTCCCTATGCATTACTCGGGCAATACCATGAGATTAAAGAGGTATGATCACACACGCACCTGTGGTGTACGCTAGAAATTGACAAAGATTATGAAAGAAATTATTCTCATGTAATTTCTGACACCTAAACCAAGGCTTTGATCAGTTAAAAGCTTTGATTTTGAGATAATTCTGTCCTGTTCGTTGTACAGTAGCTGTTATAATCCAGGTCAATACTCATATCGTGTTTTCATTAAGTGTTTGAGAGTTATTTTTCCCAGCTTCAGTCCCAGTGCAGCAACTGCCAGCTTTTTCAGCTCTAAAAACACATGATGACAAAAAACATGACAGATATAATTGAGGTTATAGTTTCTCTTGTTCCTTCCTCAGTACATCAACCACAGTCCAGCAAACACTCGGAGAGGCTTTGGTATTGATTGTGCCATATTGTCCTGCCAGGTCAGTCTTGACTCAATTTTGTTTTTCTGGCTGAATCAATGTCTTGTTTGCTGTAAACTTACACTGAAGCAATTACTCTTATCAGCTAACATTAAGAATGAGAAATGAGCAGTATTTAAGCAGGATTATCAGTTTGATTTGCATAAATACAGAGATAAATAGTTTTTTGTGATTATTATTATGTACATCGTCATTATATTTTTTCATGTATTTCCAGGTTTATATTAGCCAGATCTTGGTAGCATCGGCTCTTGGATCTGTGGTGGAGGCAGTTGGTAGTGTCCGTGTCATTCCAGTTGTTGCTTCTGGGGGCGCCTTCCTCGGTTTCCTCACTGCTTGTTTCCTAATCATTTACCCCGAGGATGAGCCCACCAGCTCAGAGCCGGACCAGGACTCGAGCGGTTTACCTGAAGAGCAGGATCAGAATGGACAGAGCACCAGTGAGCAGAGACTGGCTCTCCTGAACCTCTCAGACAGAGGTAGTTTGAAGAAGGCAGAGAATCACCCTGTTGCCCAAGCGTGAAGCTCATCAACCTAAAGAAGCTTACAGCAGCAGCATGTGGCATACATATGTGTTGGTCTGGGTCTTCTAGAACAGCAAAGATAAGAAAAAAGGGAAAAGATGGCAGAAAGTTGACATTCCATCTACAGAAATCTGGGCAGTGGATTTAGACAGATTATTTTCTTGGGAGTGTCGGACTGATGAGAAGAAGCCATATCTTTTCAGGCTGCTCTGTTTTTACTGTCACTACCTCAACTAAAACAAATAGATGTTTAGCTGGTTAAGTAACTACAAGAAAGCCATGAAAACACAAAAAGCCACATTTATCATCAGTTGTTGATTAAATTAAATCCAGACTACTGAAGCAAACATAAGAATTAATGTTAAATCGTAACTAGGAAGCACAAAGCACTTTGTCTCTATTCTGAACAGTGCTGTCACACTGAAGCTGGGAGGTCATATAATGTGTGACATTTTACTTTATTTAAGCTGCTTCATAACTGCTTAGTGACAATCATAATGCTGTTACTTTGTATGACCTTGGCTAAATGTAGGCTAATGCAGAGGTAAAAATTTGTTCCAATTCTTGATGAATTTCTTTGATATGTTCTCATTATTTTAGGGTACTAGAAAATCTTGAAGAGTGCAGTTAAAGTCTTCTGAGCGTATTATAAATAGAATAAATAAATAAATGCATCAGATTTTATTCACATTCAATGCCTTGTCTGCAGATAGAAGTGCCCTATTTCTTTCCTGGACAAAAATGCTACAGTTCAGTGTCCATATTGCCACAAGAGAATATTTTGGGCTCATTTGAACCTCCAGATGATGCTATTTTTTCCCCAGATTATGAACCAGTAGCAGTGCCTCTTCATCAAGAATGACTTTGCAAATACTTTAAAATGGAATTATAAGTGTTTGTTTATTACGGCCTCTGAAATTTAATCTCAGGGAGTTTGGGATTTTATGATCACACTACAGAGTAGCATTTGTTTTCAATTTTATAGTTTAAATGATTTTGAAATGGCAAATAAGTTTATGATTAAAGTCAGTGAGTGTGCTTTTTTTTATAGATGCATAAATAGAAGTGCTCTGACTTTAAGGGACTTGTGAAAGTATTGTTTTGTGTTTATATCAACAGGAACATGACCTTTCCCCTGCTATACATACCGTTAAGAGTCCCATAATGATCTTTTGGCAGCTGTTAATCTTTATCCAGTTGTACAGAGAGGATGTTTGAGTGAAACAATAGTCATGCAAGGTATTGGCAGTGTCATAAAGTGTGCTGTTTAGGGATCATCTTCAGCTCAACCTTACAACAATATTAAACACACACATTCTCCATGAGGACTGGAATTGAAACCACACTACGCAAGGCCTACAGATGACCTGTGCTAAACTTGAATTTCCCCTTACTGGGATGCTGGAACCAAATCAGTCTTAAGAAATTCTCAGGAAGTTCTCAGACCTTAAAAAAAAAACCCATTCAGCTCAGAGAGTGCCAGGCCTGTAACATAGTGCTTACATTAACAACAGAACCTTTTTGTCTGCTCACTTTTGACATTTTTATCAGAACAGCATTGAGAAGACTTTACTGGCTTGTATTTGGATATAAGTACATATAAGTACAGTCCATTTACCATTTGTATTTGGATATGGATATGTCCAGATACGTGCGTCTGTTTTGAAGCACCTTTTGAGTGATTTGAGTACATTTTGTTAGTTGCATTAACCCCCCCTCCCAACATTGTGGCTATGAACCAATATAAGGGTACAGAAAAGCTTTTTTCTATCTACATGTCAAGTGTCTGTAAATCATAATAGGTTTTTCTATCGGTTCTGTACAATCTAAAGGGATTCATTTCAATTTCATTTTTTGAAATTGAGAAATAGAAACGGGGCTTCTGTTGCAGTTCACAGTAGTTTTTATTTGAGTTTTATTATCATTTTTCAGCTGGTTGATATGTTTCCAGGAAGCTTTTGTAAGTGCCAAACTTCTATCTCTCAGAAAATGCCTCGAGGTATTAGAGTAGTTTTGTAGACTTTTGTGACAACATTCTGTGTTTTGGTTTGATGAGTGAATACCTGATGTGTCATACAAATGATCTTTGATTCTGTTTGCTGCTGTATAGATTTTTCAGAACTTATTACAGTGTATTTTTGTATATTTTTTGTGAAAAAAGACAGTACAGCACCTTTTTACTGAATCTGAGTTTTTATTTGTAACCTGCCATCACACACATTTCTGCCTGTCGTCATTGGTCCTTTGGTTTATTTTACAGAAGTTTAGAGTATTGTTAATTAAATAAATGACCTTGATAAGTTAAGATCAACAAGGATGTAAAAGTCAGTTAAACATCCGTTGTCATTTGATGCCCAGATTTGTAAATAAGCTGGCTTCTGTATATGCAGTTAGCTCACAGGATAACAATTTGAGTCAGCAGAGGTGCCGCGTACAGAGATGTAATAAATCAACTCCATCTTCAGGTCCTGGTTTGTTATTGCACTCCGATAATAGCCATCTTCTTGTTGTCACTGCAATGGCTCTAAGGACTTCTGATCTGTTTATCTGCATTTACGTCTAATCTGTTAATTTAAATTCATTTTTTTCAATTTTTTTTTTTATTTTTTTATTTTTTTTTCAGATGGTTCGTTTAGTTTTATGGGTTTAAATGACCACGATGCAGGATGCTCAGATTTAGTTTTGGGGAAAATATCCATAGGCCAGGATTGTTTTTTTCTTTCAAAGAACCAATAGGCTTTATGCACATCTCTTGGATCGCTACTGTATTCATTTCTTAATTTCAGAAACACTAAATGAAAAAGATATATATATATATATATATATATATATATATATATATATATATATGTGTGTGTGTGTGTGTGTACACACTACTCAAAAAAGTTAGGGATATTCAACTTTCGGTTTTTGGAGAACAGCATGATGTGCAGTAGATATTTAACCATTGAACAGTGTACATGTGTATTGAAAAGTTTAGAGAAAGCCCACTTCAGTTCACCTGGAAAGGTTGTAGATTTTAGGTTCATTCTGACATCATACAAAAACCCAAATATCCCTAACTTTTTGTGAATAGTGTATATATATATATATATATATATATATATATATATATATATATATACAGGTACTACCCCAAAAATTTGAATATCCTGAAAAAGTTCATATATTTCTGTAATTCAACTTAAAAGGTGCAATTTACATATTGTTTAGACAAAAAATATGTGAATGAATATATTTCAAGCTTTTATTTGTTTGGATGTTGCTGATTAGGACTTGCAGCTTTAGAAAACCTCAAATTCAAAAACTCAAAAAATTAGAATACTGTGAAAGGCTCCAGTATTGTATGTTCAAAGTGTCACAGTCTAATCAGGTAAGTAATCCAAAACACCTCCATAAGTGCCCTGAGCCTTTTAAAAAGTCCCTGTCTTGGTTTAGAAGACTTCACAATCATGGGGAAGACTGCTGATCTGACAGTTGTGCAGAAAACCATCATTGACTCCCTGCACAAGGTGGGAAAGACACAAAAAGTGATAGCAAAAGAAGCTGGTTGTTCTCAGAGTGCTGTCTGAAAGCACATTAATGGACAGTTAAGTGGAAGGAAGACGTTTCGAAGAAAACTGTGTACAAGCCGGAGGGCTGACCGCAGCCCAGCGAAGATGGTCAGGAAAGGACCATTCAAAAGTGTGGAGGACTTCATAAGGAATGGACCTGTAAGCTTCATTAAGTCCAGCATAAACGCAGCCGTCTACCAGGACATTTTGGAGCACTTCATGCTTGCTTCAGCAGACCAGCTGTTTGAGGATGCAGACTTCATCTTCCAGCAAGACTTGGCACCTGCCCACATTGCCAAAACTACAAAATCTTGGTTCAACAACCATGCTTGATTGGCCCACAAACTCACCTGACCTGAACCCCATCGAAAACATGTGGGGCATTGTCAAGAGAAGGTGAACGGGAAGAGACCAAACAATAAAAAAAGATCTCAAGGCTATGATGGAAGCTTGTTTGTCTTCCATAACACCAGAAGCTGAAGCTGGTGCATCCATGCCACGCTGGATGTCAACTCTCTGCCATCTTTTCCCTTTTTTCTCATCTTTGCTGTTCTAGAAGACAGTCAGATAAAGGCAGTCATTCAAGCAAAAATCGCCCCAACCAAGTATTAAGTACAGATGCAAGATTTTACTTTAGGAGGCCTGACTTTTTGTATTTAAAGTCCTTTTTTTAATTGATTTCATGCAATATTCTAATTTTTTTAGTTTTAGAATTTGAGGTTTTCTTAAGCTGCAAGTCTTAATCAGCAACATCCAAACCAATAAAAGCTTGAAATATATTGGTTCACATATTATTAGTCTATACAATATGTAAATTCCACCTTTCAAGGTGAATTATAGAAATACATGAACTTTTTCAGGATATTCTAATTTTTTGGGTGGTACCAGTCTATACATATATATATATATATATATATGTGTGTGTGTGTGTGTGTGTGTGTGTGTGTGTGTGTGTGTATGTATATCCACACACACGCATATTCAGCCAAAAATTGTTTGTTCAGTGGCATCGTGTAGGTTTTTCTCTTCTCCATTCACTGACCCTCTTCATAACTATCTGAAGCTCCTCTGGGGAAGGTCTGTTTCAAACCTTGGTGAAAGTTATAATACTACATATATGAGAGTATTATGGTGTATTCCGCGTTAAGCTTCTCTCACAATGCGCATGTTTGCGGCTGGACGCAGAGAAACAGGAAGCAGTCAGCCGGTGAAAATGGGAACTGTCCGCTAAGCGTTTCACTCAGAGTGGAAGGAGGAGTGTGAAGCTCTGGACCTGCCGTCATGAACGTGAAGGGAAAGAGATAAGGAGCCGCGCAGAAGTCTGTCAGAAGGTATAGTACTACGAAAAAAGCTCTACTAAATAAAAAAGACTAGCAAAGTTATATTTTGTTTAGTAAATCACGGCAGTGTGGGTTTTTAAATAAGGTTTTTGATGTACCCTGGCGAGAAGCATCACCTCACCTGTGCAGCTTGTGACACGAGGTCACGTGTCACGAGAGCAACGAACAGTTTTTGCTGAATTGCAAAGTGAAATTGCGAAAATCTGTATTATTTTTATCCATAAAAGACAAAATAAGACTAGTTGTATTATTTATATATATATATATAAAAGATATTTAAAAAATAACAGTGACTGCTGTAGCATTAAATGTTGGAGACCAAGAAAGTGTGCGTGATCTCTCTCTCTTATAACAATTAGTTTCCTGCTCAGGTGAAATATAGCTGTATCGGTCTAACAAATCGGTTTAATTGAAACATAGAAAGTGAAAGGAAAACGTCAGAGAAGTGTCAGAAACTCTTTAGCAGAACTTTACCCCACCAGACTTCTACACTGGCATACAAGTTGACCAAAAGAAGAACCTGTAAACCAGAACATCATGTGGTAGTTGGTTGGCGCTCTTCTTGAAGGCTGGGAATGTACATTTTATTTCCAGCTAATTGATTCTGTAGGCCAGATGTTATTTTTCTCCTTTTGAAAGAAAGGGGGAAAAGATTCCGTTTCTGTATGCCAGCTTGATCTAAAAAAGACAGATACCCCTTTCATTTGCTTCCATTTCTGTGAATGCTTGCCTGTGTCACTTTGCCCCATTTCCTTCACACTAGTTTCTGTGTTTATAAGGAACATTTGCTTCAGACTGAGCTGAATTCCAGTCGCACAGGAAGCATCTCAGCTCTGAGACGGCAGTATTCATGTAGCAGACTGTGATGTGACAGTATTGAGGGATGTTGTTCGGTACCACTTACTCTAAAGGAGTTCTGTTATGGTTTGATGTAGAAGTGAAGTACCCCTCTTTTTTTTCTCCCTTGTCATATAACTGTATTGTCTGTCATCTTTTGACCAGAAACATGGTGGCAGAAGCAGTTTGCTTTTGTGTACTGCTTGTTTTAACAATGGAATATTAGATTGTGTATCAGGGATTTTCTCCAAATTTGAAATTGAGTTGCAATTTTAACACAACTTCTTAACAAAACTGCCCTGTTTCAGTGGTTACTGTATAAGAAACTCCGAGTGATGGAATAATAAAAAGACAAAGAACTGAAGCCTGTCCCTTCCAAATGGCATAAAGTCTTGTGGTGCTTTGTTTTCACCTTGCCTCATTTTCTTTAACTGCATATATAGGCATGATGTGCAAGGCTGCGTTGGCGTGTAACATGTGCAGCAGTCCACTTGCAGGCAATGTTCTTGGTGCTTTTCTATGCATGTGTCCCCTTCTGCACACATGAGCCCAATTTTCCGAGAACAGACTGCACTGTGTGCAGCATCGGGAAAATTTGATTAAAACTCATTTGCTTCTCACTGTAGTTACTAAGTTGTACGGAAAGAGGAACAGAACATAGAGGAGGATGCACCAACCAGTGATAGAGTGTAGAAAAATTAGTCATGCTACTTCACGCCCACATTTTCCACACATGGTTTAATGCTGCTGTTAGACATGGAAACCTCATGGGGGGGCCGTAAACTACAATTGAGAATATATTCTGTTCTCGATTTGGCAGAGTAATCAGTGTATTTAACTCATAAATATAGACATTTTTTTAAAGAAAATATGCAATGCTCCAATGTGGAAATGACAAGTTATAGATATGGTGGAGTAAAAGTAGAATTTAAAATAGCTTTGACTGTCCAGTGCAGCTGAAAATGATGCAGTTCCATCATTAAGTGGAATTGACACTTTTTGAATGGGAGTCTGTAAGAGTCAGATTTTTCTGAACTAATTTACCTTTAAGGCACCTCTGTGTTGACTTTATGGCTCCTCACTGGTAATTTGACAAAAAATAGCCATATAGATAGTCTGTGGTTAATCTATATTAACTTCAGCCATGGTGAGTAGAGAAGAGCAGTCACAGATGGAAATGTAAGAACAAGTGCACCACAGCTCATCTCGGATGGCTTGATATCATGCAGCTGTTGTATGAAACAAATGTGGAACAAATTCTGGTCACAGCACTTAATCCTGATGCAATAAAATCAAATTAAAGTCAGATTCTGGTCCTGGGAACATCTTGTAAGTACAGTGGACCAAGAAAGCATTTCTACACCCATTATCTAGGATTAGCTATGTAATGGAAAATAAAATTGTCCAACACTATCTTGAGGTTTTTGTTTTGTTTTTCCCAATCACAACATCAGTTTCCATGCTGTCAGTGAAAGTAGCTGAGAGAAATGAACTGGAACAACCCCTCTGGCATAAGTTAAGATTTTTTTTTCTAGCAAAAATGAGGATTAAACTGATGCCTTCTTATTTAACACAAACTAATATGAAACTGAACATTTTTTTTTTGTCTTTTGTCTTCCCCTATTAGCATGTTTGATTTTCACTTTTCTCTCTCTCTCTTTTTTTTAAGTTTGGTTGAGATCCAACACATCTGAGTCAGATTAGTTCTGTGACCAGATCTTGGACGTCTTTCAGCGATGACAGACTATCTGCCACCTGCTCTCCTGGAAGCCTGTGTGGTGGTTGGAGCTTCCAGCGACAAACTCCAGGAAGTCTACCAGGTGTCTGCCTCTAAATGTTTCTTGACCCATATGACGGACTGATAAACTGAAAGATAGCAGAGCCATTCTAGTTCAAGTTGCTTGTATTTACAGTCTTGCACTCCTGCTTTTGGATCCTAGAAACAAACATTTTGTCATGATGTGCAATGTTTGCAACATGCATTGATGGCCTGTCAGTGAGAGTCAGATAATTTGACTGTGAAACTCCTGACTGGATTATGGTTGTGTACCTTGGTGGCACATAATCTTTATCTGACACATTTTCTGATTTCACGTTAACTATCGGTAATTTTGCAGATGGGTAAAATGATTGAATCAAGCATCTTTTTGTCTCTTTTTGCATCGGAGACGATATTGCACTGATTTAAGTAACGTTTATGAAATGATTTAGACATAATTACTGTATATTGTATATTGTGGCATGCTACCAAGCTGTTCACTCCCTGATGAAAGTTATGATCTGGTCATGTGTTCAAGGCCACGGTTATACCAGTAGAGTTGGCTCACGTTAGCGGGCAATGCTAGTCCATCACTTCCTGTAAGTGCAGTACTCTGGGTGAGCATTTAGCGACAATAGTGTGCACTAAAGACAAAGTATACAGTGCACACTAAGCACTGAATTCCTGTGCACTCGGGCAAGTGTGCAGTTTGAGACATGGCTATAGTTTTGACTGTATATTTGTGTAATCAAATTCCTTCATGCACATAGCAGCAGGTGATATCACTCCACTGCCAAATACAGGAAGTAAAACTTTGTAAAGTCTCTCGGCAACAACAATCAAAACGCAACGAAACGCAGGTTAGTTTTATTTGTAACAATATTCCATGAACACGGCATTTACACAGTCTTAAGTTATAAATGATTTGCCTCGGATGTTCTGTGGATTGGTTAGGATTGTTTTTTAATGACAGGCTTGCAGAGTCCTATTGACTTAAACTAGCATTCGCATCGGCAACCTCCTGGAACGAAAATAATGGAATGAAATATGTTGAAACTGTCTCCAGTGAGAAGTAGAATCCTGGCTCACTCGAAAACGAGGTGCTATGTCAAAAATCCTGAACTACCCTTTTAAAGATGAATTGAGCTGTACCCACTCTGGCAGAGCTGAGCAAAAATACTTCTTATGAAAATTTGAGTAATTTTCCCCCAGATGTTGTGTTCCCATCAATGCTGATTGGAGTTGGAATGGTTAATACGACTTCAGTCATGAACCATTTTATAAAAGATCTGTATAAAACTGATTTGATTGGTTTGAATTGATGCAAAAAGAATGGAGAAAGGAAGAAAAATAAGTAAATGACGCCCAAATGCCTCAGTGTTCAGAGTTTCCCAACTTCCTTCTTTTCAATGAGCAAAATATAGAATTTGTGGAATGTATATTTGGGATACACAGAATGTATTGAATATTATCAAGTATGGTTTTCCATTATGTTTTTCACTCAGACCATTAACAGTGATGGGACACCAGAGCCTCTCCAGTTGGAGCCAGAAGTTCTTCATGTTTTGGCTCCTCCATTCTTCAGCAAACCACAGGGTGAGAGTGAGGTGTTTAAGCCACGAGGAAAGCGGCGGCGTTCCTTTCTCAGGAAGAAGAGAGAACAGCCTTCTTCAGCTGCTGTAGCACACAATCAAGGTCTGACCAAAACTGAACTTAACTGCGTATTTTAAAGATATTAGTTTCTATTTGAAGAGCCTCAGGAATGCTCCATTTTTAACGTTTCTGTTTAATCAGTCTCAACTGCATCCGCCTTATTATTATTGGTTTGTGTCATTGTTGCATTATATTCATTTACCGTCTCTTTTTTTGGTGGGTGGAGGTGTCCCAGAGGGAAGAGGAGGGAATGAAGATGTCAGCGTGCCAAAAGACATCGACCTTATGGCTTTGCCTCAGCTCTGCTTCCCTGGTAACTGGCTGTTTGCTTCTATGCTATAGAGTTGGTTGTGTGTGCTTCTCTGTGTGGGTTTGCGTGCTCTCTCTCTGCATGCGTGGGTTCTCTCCAGGAACTCTGCAGTCCAAAAACATGCATATTTGGTGGATTGGCCTTTCTAAATTCTCCCAAGGATTGAGTGTGAATGGTTGTTTGTCTCTGTGTTGGCCCTGTGACGGTCTCACCCGTCCAGGGTGGACCCCACCTGTTGCCTGGTAGCAGCTGAGATGGGCTCCAGCACCCCCATGACCCTG
Organism: Atherinomorus stipes; assembly: GCA_023101725.1. Taxonomy (NCBI): domain Eukaryota; kingdom Metazoa; phylum Chordata; class Actinopteri; order Atheriniformes; family Atherinidae; genus Atherinomorus; species Atherinomorus stipes. Next base: position 184,994 of record JALJCO010013240.1, read on the forward strand.
AATTAAAGTAAGGGGGAAAAAGATATAGATGGATGGACAGTGACTGGGGAAAGTTCTCAAATTGTTTTCACCAAATTTATTGCCTCTACCTTAAAGTTTTGTAGCAGCACCAGTGGGTCAAAGTTGTCTTCAAACTCATAACCTTTAAAGCATTTGCCTGATGTTCAGGTGTGAGGTATGGTTGGATTCCTTTAGAATAAAGTGTCCAAAGCATGCCATTGCCATTGTTTTTGTACTTATGCTTTTTATGTGTTGATAAGATTTTATATCTATTTATTCCAACCAGATGGCCTGCAAGTGACCAGTGAACAGAAAAATGAGCAATTCCACTTCCTGGTTTTCACTGACGTCTTTGGCAACAAGACCCATGGAGTAGTGATGCAGTATTACCGTCCATTACTGGTACATAATTCCACATGCAGTATTTCACATGCAGCACTTTACCTTTATGTAACAACCCCAGCCAATTCTATAGCTCACAATGTAAGGCTAATAACAATATGTTTCAGATGCAGTGGTTGTGTTTAAACCAGTTAGCTTGTGTCTGGAGAAAGTTTAGCTTCTACTTGAGCTATCCTTACATGAATCTAACACAGCCTTGGATTGTCTGTTTTCACAGGATGGGGCCATCCATCCATCCATCTATCAGAATGGAGCTGGGCTCTCTAAGCTTTCTAAACTTTGCTGTGCCTACAGTTTCTGTGTCATATCTAAATATCCTTACTTCACTGCGCTCAAAGACTGTTTGTCATGGTGAGAAACGATGAACCAAAGTATTTGACAAATACTTCTGCTTGTTTGCTGGCAGTTTTTTTTTTCTTTTTTTCTTCATGTTTTAATGTTTTGGTGTGCATTTATTAATGGGCTAATACTGTCCGGAATACCTGTGAGTCTTTGTCAACTATGAGTCATTTTTGTCTTTTTCTTTTCTAGTCTTTTAATCCAGCTGAGAACGTGCCGGTTGTCAGAGATGGAGGAGAAAGTGAAGGAATTTGCAACCAAACTGACACTCGTACCAATTCCTCCTCCTGGACAACTGCATTTGGTGTGTGCAGTGAGAAAGGAAGATCAAGCGTTTTTTTTTTTTTTCTTTTCTTTTCATAAATCTATTATTATATGAATGTATAAGTTTTATCTCACTTAGGATGTAAAACAGTATTGTTTTGTGTTGGCTACACAGCTTTTGCAGCCAACACATCACATTGCTCTACTTTTAGATAATGTTCTATAATGTTACGTTTACATTGTTATTTAGTTTGGTGTTTATGTATTGTGTTTTCCAGATGTTTACATTACGTCCTCTGGCCATTATATTACCCTCCAGAGAGGACAAAGACCACCCAGCTATAGATTTAGACCTCCACCTGCCTTTCCTTTGCTTCAGGCCGCAGCAGCTTCTGCAGGTATTTCACACACATTTAGTGGTTTTAGTCTGGCAAGAGGATGCTGATATAAATGTCTCTCCTTCTGTCTGTGCTCATCTCTGCAGGTGCTGTCTTGTCTCCTGCAGGAACAGCGGGTAGTGCTATTTTCTGCTGACTGGGCCAGACTCACACTGATAGCTGAGAGCTTGTTGATTTTTCTGCAGGTCAGTTCAAAATCTTTCTGCAGATCTACTTAGGACTTCATTTGGGATTCATCCCCATATGCTTCTTGAGTCAAATAAAAAGGCCTTTGTATGTTATTATTGGCCTAAAGAGCAAACTGAAAAGCTGTGTGTAGGCAAACCTTTAGAATAAAAATGTTAACATTCAAAAAATAAAAACTACATTTTCTTGTAGATGCAAACTGTAAAATTCATACATATTCATTAATCCTTTAATGGCCTTCTTTTCATGCCTCTAGCCTCTGTCATGGCAGCATCCGTATGTTCCTGTCCTGGCCAGAGGCATGCTGGACTTCCTAATGGCTCCAACAGCCTTCCTTATGGGATGTCATTTTAACCATTTTGCTGAGGTTGCTGCTGTAAGTTTCAATTCATGTCTTGATGCAAGAATTTGAGGAATATTGGATTTTCTTTTATCTTTGGAGATCATTTAATCTTTGAGAACAAGACAAAGCTAAATGAAAATTGACTTAAGCTCATATATGATCATAGCATTTAATTTCTAACCAATCATTTTCATATTTTTTTTTTCTTTTTACTATTTTACCCAGGAAACTGATGATTTGATCTTAGTTAATATTGATGATGGAAGCATTTCCACTTCATCTTCTGATACTGTTGACCTACCCGACATTCCTCCAGCTGCTGCAGACTGCTTTGCACAAAGGTACAGTACCATCACAAGTAGCGGGTACATAAACTGCAAGTTTTTCTTTCAAACTTTCTGTACTTTTCTGACACACCTCAATATGTTTTGCAGGTGTCAGTCACTGCAGATTCATTTTGACTTGGATCAGTGCCACAGTGCAAGCTGCCCTGACATCAACGAGCAGCGTGCACAGAGAAGAGCATGGCAGCACAGTCTCAATCATGACATCCAGAGGATCGCACTGGAACTTATTGTCAACATTTTCAGGTTCTGTGGGCGCTAAGATCAACTGTGCTTGTTTTCCTAAACAGATATGGTTATATTTTTGTAAGACTGATTGTGTTTGTTTTTCTAACAGGGATGTTAGCAGTCATCTGAACTATGAACATCGAGTGTTTCACAGTGAGGAGTTCCTAAAAACCAGAGAGCCAGCTGAGCAACTTTTTTACAAAAGGTAAACTCTAACCCCGATGGTTAGCGAGGATAAATGATGAATTGGCAAACATTTGTTTGTGAATGAAAGTCGCCGCGTGGGGGCTCATCTAGGAATTTAACATGGCTTTGTTGCAGGTATTGGAGACGCATATCTTCCACTCCTTTCTAAGGGATCGCCTCAACAAGAAAATGGATAACTTTGCCCGAATGGAACTCAGTACTCGTTCTGAGATGGATAAGTACGTTACTGAATCAATGAATTAATAGTCTGCTGATGATCTTCCTGAAATTGACTATACAGCGCTATAAACACCTCTCATTATTCAAACACACCACAACCTACAGCCTAAGAGACCACCACAGTTTCAGCACAAGCAGCTAGTGATGAAATTTGCTGAAATATTTTAGAAAACAAACTACGTGTGCAGTGTGGACACCAGTCAATGCCTTAACATGTGAACAGTCACAAACAACAAAATAAGCTTTTAAAACGTTTCATTCTTCAGCACTTAGTTTCTTTCATGTGTTCTGTAGAATGAAGGCTATGCTTGAGATACCACGCAGACCCACCATGCAGGAGATCCAAGCCAGGAGAAAGAGCTCCATCACTGAACACAAGCTGAGTAAAAGACTGGGGATGAGCCTCCCCAACTTGGAAGATGATCAAACTATCAGTTTCCAAAGAAACCCACTATTCTCCAGGATTGTGGTGTCCGACTCAGGTGAATATTAAGAGAAATGCAAAGAGACTAATGTATTACATATGACCAAAACTGTAGTTAATTTTTACAAGTTCTAAACATTGATAAGAGAGCCAACTTAAATAAAGGAAAGATATTTCACTTTGCTTACTTGGATTAAACTGGACATTTATTAGTTCAGTTCAAAAGAATATAAACTTGCTGTAAAGTGTCTGGCGTGGCTGCCTTATGCAGCTGTTGTTGCTGCTGCTAAACATTTCAGTAACTAGAAGACAGTTTTAACTTCAGGCTATTAGTGAGTTTCCTCACATGAAAATCTCTCCAGATGTAATATTTCTGATGGATTAAAGTCAGGATTTCAACTCGGTCATTCTAAAACATTAGTTTTCTACTCTAACCATTCTCCACCAAGGGTAATTTTCTCCCTCCAAAAACCTCAGAATTTGCTGTTTTGCAGTCAAAACCACAATGCTAACTATGTTCCACAGATTTGATTAGGTTCGAGTACTGGAACAGAGTGTTATGTATCCACAAACTTTCTTTTCAACATTGTTCTGTCTTGTTTGTGTTATATTTAGCAGTCTGCAGACAGGCAGCATTATTCTTTCTGGAGAACACAGGCGTTCTCCTTTCAGCCAGGCCGTACTGAACTCATGAACATCAACATTTGTTCGTGTGAGAGAAATTTTCACTCAGAAGTTATCAGCTTTGACATTAACACCTCTTTCCGAAAATCTCTTTTTGTACTCTGATGCTGTTCCACAAATATACTGTTCTCATATTTCTGACAGTCAAACTTATAATTAGATCAGAATTTGTCAGGCTGTACCTGACCTCAAAGTGTTTGCTCGTTTGTTTACCAATTTGCTTTTAGGAAGAACTGCTTATGTTTCAGGGGAGGGGTTCCCAAGTCCGGCGCTTGAGAGCCACTATCCTGCCATTTTCAGAACGTACCCTCTCCCACACACCTGAATCAAATGGCTAATTCCCTCATGCATATGTCATTCAGCTCTGCAGAGGCCTGCTAACAAGCTATTCATTTGATTCAGGTGTGTTGGAGAAGGGATGCAACCAAAATGTGCAGGATAGTAGCTCTCAAGGACTGGACTTGGGCACCCCAGTTTAGGGCATATTCATTTTAGAAAATGGTAAATAAAAAGGTATGAAGAGAAAAATTATGAAAGGTTCACAAATATTCAAATTAATAAGGACACATTGAAAAAGGCAAACTGGTTTGAAAAATAAATTTCATGCTCTGTATTCTCTTTTTTTTTTTTCCCTGTCCAGCTCTGAGAATGCCTCTGAAACCTGTAAAGGTGTTTAAACTCCCAGACTTCCCAGTCTCTTTGTCTTTCCATTCGGTCCAGAGTTACTACAGTGAGCTTATTCAACAACTTGGAAAAACTATTTTCTTAGTACAAAATGAGAGCTCCACTTTGCAGGCAAGGTACTGTATTGTGATCTTTATTTTTTTATTATACCTTATGCTCCCCTTCCACCTTTTTTAGAATGGGTTTTGTTAGAACTTTATCACTTCAAGATGCATATTCTAATGTGAAACCCATCTCCAGCAAGGTGAAACTGTTTTTTTTTTTCCTTTGTAGGTTTTATTACTTGCGTGGTTTTATCAACACGCTGTGTTCAAGGCGACTGGACGCTCTGAGTGATTTCCAGAATCTCTACAAGACTGACACTGCCATCTTCCCCACACACCTGGTCACATGGCTTGTGGACTCTCTCCATCGAGATGAGAGGCAGCAAGCCCAAAGACGACCTGAACTCAAAAGACTCATCTTCAAGGTCTGTCCGCTCAAACATTAATTACTCTTGTGGTTGGACCACTGTGAGTATGTTTGATGCTGTGGAAGTTCAACATTTCTTGATGATTAAATGGTGCGATTATAGAGCTGTGCATCGCTTTCTTCATTAGGTAAAGACGGATAATGAGAAGCCGCTGGTCCAGACTGATGATCATGTCAAGAAGTTTGAGCTCCCCAGAAATCACTTGCATCAGGATGAGTTTGTGCGTTGTGTTCAGGAGTGCGGAATTGTGAAAGATGTGGCGATCATACAGCGTTTATTTGATGCCCTGACTGATGGTAAGCGACGACAGAAAGGCCGATATAACTCGGCAAAGATTTCTTTCTTATCTTTTCTTTCTGTTTTTGTATCTTTAAAGATTGTGTACACCATCTTTTATCAAACGGCTCATTGCTGTTCTCCGTCTCTAAATTGTTGTGTTTCCAGCAATAGAGACAAAGAGAAAGTGCTAAAGACACAGGTTCAGGTTCTGCATTAAAATCCACAATAAGTCTTTTGTACATGTTGTAGACCTTTTTCCCCCCAAGCTTCTTTTATTAGATTGGATTCACTCTGAGCTGACAAGTTGCACATATAAGTGACTTCATGGTGATTATTTTCTTCAGCACCATTACACGACAGAATTTGACGTTAGTTGCAAAACAGGCTGGACTGGGACTGTCAGATGATATACTGCTCCGTGTAAGAGAAGAGTGCAGTCCTTATTATAATTTCATCACTACGCTTTACGAGGACTTCAGGTCAAAGTTCACTAGAAACTCAGCATAAAGCTTAGCTTCAAAAAGAGTAAATGTGAATCTTACAACCACCCCAAACTCTGATTCTGTCTACCAGGAGAGTGAAAATGAGAGACTAGTAGAAGACCAAAATTATTTGTGTTGTGAAAATTAGTCATCTACTTCATCAGAAATATATATGATAGGCTGTATATAACATAGCATTTTAATCATTTTCATCATTTTCACAGGGAAATTAAGTCTCATATTAGCAGTTGGTCTAATTAGTATGTCAAAGTAAAATGAGCTTGTTTTATAAATGGCATAAATAAAGAGAAAACAGGAGAAAAAACAAGTGTTTGTCATCTTTTGAAGGTCATAAACACATTTACAATTTTAGTTGCAAGTTTTTTTGAGCTATTTTTAGATGAGTTTTTTTTTTTTTTTTTTTTCCACCAGTCCTTGTTCTGGATTTTATGTGATGAAAAAGCAATCATGCACAGCTAGATGGAGGGAAGAACTGTTGGCTGTGATCGTGTTCAACACTTTAGTGAAAGCCTTGTTACTGCTGGGAGTAATGGGTCATTTAAATTACTTAATGGATTCATACATGAACAATGCACAGTATTCTCAGACTAAATGTGGAACTAAATAAGCTCTTGGGTGTTGGACTATTTTTTTCTTGTATTTTTGTACAGTTCATGCTTCTATACCAGCCACTGCTAACGGTGTTTTTTCTGTCCTTATGTGTCCGTATGTTCCATTATTGTGAGTCCCAGTCTATCCCACTCCGACAGCATTTTTCAAATTTGGCACAAATGTTGCAGTGATACCCAAAGAAAATACTGCTGCTGCAAGTTTCCCTACGTTGAAATGTAATAAAAATGACGTAATGACTTTAGGAGTGAAGGTAAACTTCAGTGTTGCACCACAAGGAGCAAATTTGGTTTTATTTACTCAGTCACTGGCATAACTACCTCTAGCCAGGAGAACAGATTCATGAAAACTCTAACTGAACTGGTTAGTGGGGACATTCAACCTAAATTGGTACTTCCTTATTATATATTTATATATTCATTCCTTTGCTTGTTTGTTTTCACTGAGAGCATAAACAACTTCCCCTTTGTCTCAGGCCAGGTAAAGCAGGTGGACCCCGACCTCTTCAGAGTCTTCTACACCTTTTGGAAGGAAGCAGAGGCCGAAGCACAAGATGTCAACCTGCCCTCAGAGGTCATCAACCACCTTGACAACAGCGAATGCGTCTACAAGTTATCATCCTGTGTCAAGACCTCCCATGGTGTGGGCAAAATCGCCATGACGCAGAAACGCCTGTTTTTGCTTACCGAGGGACAACCGGGCTTCCTGGAAATCACAAAGTTCAGAGACATACAGGTTCAGCATCGTCTCTGGTTCAGTTTTTTGTGCTTTCTGGACTCCTGCTAGAATACATCCCTCCTTCTCATCTCTCCGCAGGATGTGAAGATTGCCTCTGCTCCTTTTCTGCTCGTTCGCATTCCCTCCCTTCGCATCCAAACATCCAGCAGGCCCGAAGTGTTTGAGGCCAACCTGAAGATGGAGACTGAACTCTGGAACCTTGTGGTCAAAGAGATGTGGGCTGGACGTAAGATGGCAGACCAACACAAGGTACGAGAAAGTCAGCAAAGAAACTCGGCACATTTTGAGCTACATTCAGGAGATGCGGTACTCATTGGCTCAAATGTTTTTATCTCAAAAACTGGTTAAACAAAAAAAAAAGGGGGGGCATAAACCATGTGACGTTACAGTAAAATGTGCTGCTTCAAGCATTGTACTATCATGCAACTGGCATACACAGTAAGCACTTACTTTCTGAGATTCATTCCTGTTATAAAAAAAAATGGCAGAAAATTCAGAAGAGACTACTTTATATATATATATATATATAAAGATAAAGTTTGGTTGGTAAATTTCTTCTGATGTTCATTCTTTTTTATGTATAAAGGAGTTTTATGCTTTTGAGAGAAGATAGTCATTTATATTATTCACAGTGTCTGCTGTTAGATGCTCATGTGACCACCACACGTTAGAGCTCTTAAACTGAGGTCTAATGAAAGAAACATGGAAATCAGTTTTGCTTTCGGTTAGATCAGACTGAAACTAATTATAATGGCTGAACTTTCTCTTTGATAAACAGTGCTAGGCTTATCAGCCAGTATCAGCTGCAGTACCAGTCATGCAAAGTGGACTTGAGAGGAAATCAGGACAAAGCATTAAAACATGAAATTTTGATGGATTTTTTTTAAAACATTAACTGAATTTCTGTAAGTTCTTGTGGCACCAGACATACATATTATTGTGCTATTTCAGCTCCACTGATTCATTTGGTGGCATCATGCCACATTGCCATAGATAGTCTGTTGGACTCATCCAAAAATAAATCTAAAACCAAAATCTAAAGCATCCCTCAGAGCAGGTTTTATGTTATAAATTACAACAGCAGTGTTAACTAGGTTAAAGGAGAGCTATGTGACAGTGTATTCTCTGCCTTTACGCTCAAAATACCTTGCTAACCCATTAATCACGCTCCATAATACTCTCTTGTGCTCTTAAACTTATGTGTTTGTTTTGATGTTATTATTCTACCTTTTCTCCCTCAGGACCCTCAGTACATGACTCAGGCCCTGACCAATGTGTTGTTAATGGATGCTGTCATGGGTTGCCTGCAGACTCAGAGATCCATCTCTGCAGCATCAAAGCTGGTTTACTTTGACAAAATCAAGCATGAAGGTCTGGGCTGACTCTTTTCCTTTTTTGTTTCTCCTACTACTGTATTAAGTGGCATTACTGTGCTGATTTAGAAACTATTGTTTAGAAAATTTATTCAGTAAAATTTTATTTTTAAATTTAAAGTTTGTTTTTTGGATTTATCTCCCAGTAGGTTTTTTACCTGTTTTCTATCAATCATTTGGTCTTCAAAATAGCAAAACAATGCATTTGATGCTCAAAATAACTTCTGTAGACACAAAGGTGCATCAAACCTCTGCTGTCATACCCCTACACCTTGGTTTTATAATGAATGTGTTGTCTATCTTTTATCAGTCCCTATGATGGTGCCTAAAACTACCTCCGAGACTCTAAAGCACAAGATCAACCCGTCACTGGACCTGGCAGAACCACAGACAGTGCATGTGCTGCTGTACACGCCAGGTATCTGATGGAACAGTGGGGGATTGTGTTTTTATTTCTCAGTGCATTTAACCACTAATGTGCAGCTTAGCCTGAAATATTCAAATGTGAAGATTTTTGATCACATTGTCTTTTGAACCTTGTGTTTAATGCAGAAATTTTCACTTATTTCTTTGATATTTCCTTTTACAGTTCAGAGTCTAAAGAGTTGCAGTAAATGCTTTTAATTCTAATCATTTTTAACAAATCAACTTAATATCTGATGAGAGCAACTGTCATGTGCCCCATCCTTTCCAGAAGTTTTATCATCTCTGTTCAGTGATATAGTTCTGCTGTGCATTGTGAAAGTCACGCGGCGCCCCACCATCACATCAGTTTTCTAATAAGAATGCATGTTACAATGGCAGCTTATAATGTGTTCTGACCTGGTTTAATCTGATTTACTCGTTTCAACCTATCCAGCGAGAAAAAGAGGATCTTCAACACCTCCTCTCTTGTCCTCTCCTCTCTCTTAACTTTATCCGTTTCTCTCTCATCTCAGGTCAGCTGACCTGCAACGACTCCCAGGGTGAGATGAACCCAAAGCTGTGGGTGGCTCTCAGCGGGGGTAAAGTGGTTGTATTTGATGCAGCTAGCTGGTCAATTCTGCTCGACTGCATTCAGGTTGGAGAGTCACAAGTGGTGAGAGATGTGTTACGAAGTTATGAAGATTATTGTGCTGATTCAGTGCTGAAAATATTGTATTTTTTGCTGTCGTGTGTTGGGGTAACTGTGTGACGACCAGGGAGAGGAACAGGCTTGACAAATTGGTAAGGAGGTGTGTCAGTGATGGGGAGGGGAGTGGATTCTGGAGAATTGGTGGAGATGCGAATCCGTAGCAGGATGCAGGCCATCTTCGGGAACCATAGTCACCCCCTGCATGACACTGTGGTCACCCAGAGAAGCAGCCACAGTGACCGACTCCTCTCTATGCGCTGCAGGACTGAGAGGTCCAGGAGGTTGTTTCTGCCGGCTGCTAAAAGACTGCACTAATAGACATTTTATAGCTATTGAGCTATTAACCGTAGCTTTTAACTCATTCCTATTTATTGTCCTTTTTTTTTCCTTTGTTATGTTTTGTAAGGAGGGTTCTTGGTTTGTTTGCACACACTGCTGCTGGACATTTGAGTTTCCCCTTGAAGGGATTAATAAAGTGTTTCTATCTATTGATAAAAAGGGGATATCCACTGATTTAACACTTCAGAATCCAATTATAGATCTTGGAGAGTACCTGCATACACTGTGTGGGAAATTTTTGCATGTACTGTACAGTACTATGCTGAAGTGCAGCATTACTCTTGATCATGTGGCATTGTGAGTAGTTCAGTTCAGCTGCCATGTTTTGATGAAGAACTGCAGTTTATGGAAAGATGGCAGATTTTATTAATTGTAACACTTTCTCATTCATGGCTACTGATTGATTATGAATATATGTACATACGTTGGGGTGCAACCATACACAAAATGTACAGTTCGGTTCAGTTCGATACTTTAGTGCCACAGTTGGATACTTTTTCGATACAAAATACCTTTTTTATTTTATTTATTTATTTATTTTTTTATTTTAACCCATTGTGTTTTTCTCCTCAACGGCTTACCATCAGGGTCATACTTCACATAAAAACCAAAATCAGTTCCAAATGCCAGACCTGAATGTAGTTGAACGAGTAGTTAAACATGGAGTTTTCAACTCAGAGCTCATCGACAGAACACAAGTTGATAAAATAAATGTAAAATTCTGTATAATTCTGTGTTGTTCGATATTCGATACGCAGTTCTCATGGTTCGGTACACACCTGTATTGAACGATTCGATACGAATACATGTATTGTTGCACCCCTATATATAAACACAAAACTAAAGGATTGTGTTTTTGACTCAGCTCACTTTTCTGAGGGAGGTGAAACTGAGCTGTGACCTGATCTTCTGTGCAGACCTGCATGATGGGGCTGGTCCAGGAGCAGGTTTGGATTGGTTCTCAGGACTCTGTTATCTACATCATCGATACTCACAGCATGTCCTGCAACAAACAGCTGACTGAGCACAGACATGAAGTGACTGGGCTCATAGTGGACACCAGGGATCAACACAACAGGTCCAGAAATGATTATTTCTAGTTAACGGCAGCCTTATGAAGGTGAGCTTAAATGTTTAATTGAACCTCGTGCTGCACTTTTAATCAGTCCCCTCTGTGTTTCCCAGTCAGCACACATACTCCTGCAGCTGTGATGGGACCATCCTACAATGGGACTCATCCAGTCTTAAAGTAAAGAGACAGTTCCACCTCACTTGTGAGCGTCTCTCCTCCATACAGATCCATGATGGCACCCTGTGGTGCTGTGAGTACTCTGTCAGTTTGTGTATCCTAACACTTTTGATCCTTCATATGTTTTACAGATCCCTATTTTTCTTTTCAACTTTAGAATTGCTGTCATTACACAGTCTTACGTTGTTTACAAGAATATACAGTGTAACTGAAGCCAACAGGGTCTACACACCTTTCAGATGCACTTGGCCAGCAAGAGTTTGGCCTTTTTGATGTTTTGCATCAGGAATGTTTGTCTCTGTGCAGGCTGTGGTGACAGTATTATGGAACTGAGAAAGAGCGGTGTACCACAAAGGAGAATAACACTTCCTGATGACATACGGAGCATGCCCAGTAGCTTCAGCTGCTTCACCGTCATCCCAGAGGTGACCTATCAGCAATTTCTGATAAGATGTCAGACAGCCATTTAATAGTTTATGAAATATTTCAGTTTGGTATCTAAACTGTAACACGTATATTTCTACAGCATTAGATAAACAAAAACAACAGGATGGATTTTTGTTGGCTGCCATTAAGATTTGTCCTGGTGTGTTTATGCTCTACAAGCATACCCACAGAGCTAATAATTCCGGCTGTGTGTTGCAGCGAGGGCAGCTGTGGACCGGCTGTCCAAACTCAGTGGAGTTGTGTCTCTGGCACATTAATAACCACAAACATCCTTTCAAAAGAATCTCCCTGCCAGGAAGCTCAGGAATTACGTGCATGATTCGAGTCAAAAATCAGGTGAGATATGAAAACATTTCAGGCTAAAAGATGCATTTTTATTGTTCTAACTATAATTAACATTTTCTGTGTTACCTGGAGCTGCTGCAAACTTACTAGATGGAAAGATATATGCAGTTTTTTTTTTTCTTGATCAGTCAGTTAAGATATAATGATTGAAGCAAAAAGCCATTAGCTTTAATATGCTTCTAAGAGCAGTAGGCTGGAAAAAATATCCAGTACAAGCATTTTATCCTTTCAGTTTTTTCTAACTGAGCTCTTTTGTCTTTTCACCCTTCATCTCCACTGTCATCACTGCTGGTTTTGTTAGATCTGGGTGGGCTGCCGTGGACGGAGTGGTGTCGGTGGTCAGTGTGACGGTCAGCTGAGAAGCCAGGTGTTGGTGGTGGATCCAGAGAGCCTGGCAGTGGCAAAGGAGCTGCAAGCCCATTCTGACAGCATCCAGACGCTCTGCTCTGCTGAGGATCGCTACGTCCTGAGCGGCTCTGCACGGCGAGATGGCAAAATCGCCATCTGGAAAGTGGAGTAGAGAACAGGGAAAGAGAGCAATTTTAATTATAAAAAGATTGGTCAAGTGTAGGAAGAGAAGACGAAGTAGAGATGGGAATAAAACAAGAATCTTGAGTGCAGAAGGAAGATACGATAAATGTTCTTTATGATCATATTTGATGATAGCCAGGATGATAAGAGGAAAAGAAATTAGGATTTACAAAAGAGGATGGATGTTTATTTGTAGCAGAATTTGACTGTTTGTTTACTGAGACAAGCTGGAATAAAAACAGTTGTTAAAAAATGAACATTGCAATATTTATGAAAGACTTTACGCACATGTAAAAAGTTATTTCTGTACTGTTAATATTTCTGAATGCATTGATGACAACAGTAAAATATTAAAATATTGTCAACTGCCAAATAGTTTGTCATGAGTACTGATAACTACATTCTTTTTTATTTTCTTTATTTTTTTCTTCATACCATTTGTTGGAGCTTTGAAAATGGCGCATTTTTCTTTTATGTCTCTGCTGTAACGGTGCAGCCCCCCATTTAATTTTTTCTCCAACTTATTTCCTTTTTTATACAGTAATGAGTTCTGCCATCATTGGTTGGTTAAAGTCATCCGGTTCAGGTATCTGCCTGAAATTATATCAGACAATTAGCTGCCAACCTTCTATGAGGAACTGATGCAAGTTTTCCACCTCCCATCCTGTTTACCAGTTTCACTACTTCTGGTAATCAAATGTACAGTGTAAGCAAAGGTTTCCAGCTGTAAAGTTAATAATCTAGCAAAAATAAAATGCAAAGGATTTAGCAACACTTTAACAAATGCCCAACTTTATAGGTCAATATTATGGGTTACATCTAAAGGTATGAACTACTGTAATGATCTACTGGTCTTAACAATTTAATGCCTTGTTTGCCCTAACCTGCATTATCAGACTTGCAGTATGTCTGGTTGTTAGTTTTGTCCGTTGTTCCTACCAGGCCAGTCCACCAAGACACAGTCGGCACCTTTCTATTTAAATTAATCCTCAGTTCTAATTATTTTTTCTTCAAACCCACATGTCAGTCTTTACATAATGTTGTTGCCCAAAAGCAGTTTTGTGGGGCATTAGGAACATGAACTAGGTCTTAAAAGTCGGTGTATTTGTCAGAATATCAGGTGTATTCCTAAATAATGCAGTACTAAGGACTAGAAGATGATCTCTAAGTAATTTTAATTTAGTAATCCTGTTATATTGAGTTGCAACTTATATTAATTTGGTATAATAGTTTGTCGCTGCTCTCTACTGTCATGCTAGAAGAGGAATCACTGCATTTATTGTTTTTTCAAGCAATACTTACAATTAAATTACAGTTGAAAAACAAGTGATGAACTTAATTTATCAAACAATATTATACTGTGGCAATAAATTTGAGATATACCTTTACACAGAACATGAAAGTTTGATTTGGAAAAACTCCTGTAGTTAGTTAAAACTGTCATCCAAGAGGAAATATATATATGTATATATATTCTTCCAAATATTAAAATGGTAAATATATTTAATAATTTGCTTGGTTTTTGAATCGTTACTTTTATTGCCCTATAATAACTACATTGTTTTATAATTCAGTTAATTCTGTTACACATGCTAACTTAACTCCAATTTTTTAAAACTCTGTCAATGGAAAAAGAGCATTTTAGCTGCGTCCGCAGGTCACGTGACGGCGTCTCTACTTGACGTCAATGTCCTGCGACGGCTCCCTCTGACAGACATTCTCCATGTGAGAAGATTTCGTCAAAGCTATCTTTACATTAAGGTAAGTTTTATGTAAATATGACAGCGGGTTTTCTGCGTACTTTTTCAACCTTCTAAATTTCCTGAATAAACCTCTTTTGGATGGGAAAAGGCGGAACGGGACGTTCCCGTGAGCGTCCGTTCATTTCCACGACAAGGTCAGGATTTTACGTTACATGACGGGAACAACATCTTCTGGCCGATCGGTTGGCAACTATAAGAGGAGGTGTTCATATAAAACAAGAGTATCAGTCAGAGTTGCAACAGTGTGCTCTGCAGGGCTTCACGTAGCTGCAGCATTGTGTATCACAGGTATGTGAATTCTGGTTACTCAACCTGCGAGTCCAGGTTAACTGGATCTCGGTCATTTAAGCCTTTGGCGGATATTTGACAGCGTGTTATTGTTGATGAGCTAATTGTTGTGATGTCCCCATAACCACAGTTAGTGGTGTCTCACATCACTCTCCTGTAGATGTTATGCGGGATGGTGAGAAACTTGCTCTCTCCTCTTCTGTCTCTCCTCTCAGACCCTATGGCTGGCCGCCTCCTGGGCAGATGTGCCCGTCTGCTTTGCAGGTCCTCCTCTTCAGCATCTGCAGCTGCCCGCCTGCCTGCACTTGGAGTTGGACCTGCAGAGGTCCCACGAGCTAAGGGCTGGCCATGGGTCACAGAAAGGTTAATGTGCGAAAGGACAGTTGCCAAAGAAGACCCATATCCAACTATGCCTCCACGCTCCCAGCTGGATGTGTCTGTGGAAAAGGCTGCAGCACCAGAAGACATCCTGTCAGCCTGGGAGCAGTATGGAGGAAATGGTAATCAAGCTGCCGCCGTCCTGACCAAGTGGACTCAGTTGGTGTTGAAGACAAAGGGGAAGTTTAGGGAACAACCACCAGAACTGCTGACAGATTCAAGGCTTCAGGATGTTATGAATACATTATCTCGACAGGTAAGGAAGGCGTATTACATTCAGGTGGGCCAGTAAAATCACTGTGTAAGTTTCCAGACATCTTATCAAGTGTTTATCATTACTTTAGGTGTCGTCGGTGTGGAATGGTAATCTAGTGACTGTTTTACGGACTCTTTGGATTATGGGTGTCCCC
Source organism: Atherinomorus stipes (assembly GCA_023101725.1). Lineage (NCBI taxonomy): Eukaryota > Metazoa > Chordata > Actinopteri > Atheriniformes > Atherinidae > Atherinomorus > Atherinomorus stipes. The sequence continues at coordinate 200,554 of JALJCO010013240.1, forward strand.
CCTACCAACGCAGTGCTAAGTTCTGTCCAGACAGAGGTCATGTGGAGGATCCGCAGGCTGACATACAAGCAGCTGGGCTACCTGGCAGACTGGGGAGCGGCACGAACAGAAACAAAAGACGCAGCAATTGTTAACTCTGCATTAAAACAGCTGGAGCTGCGCTGGACTGAAATAGCTGATGCCAAAACTGTCAGTGCATTGATATCCAGAGGAGAACACATGCAGCCAGCGCTAATGGATAGACTTGAAGACAAGGTATCATTGTTCAAGAAGTCATTGTCTTTATTAAATATTTTAAGTAGAAGTTCAAGTCAGAAATATTTATACCTGCAAACACATACTGTAATGAATTAAATTATGTAACCATTTTAAAGCATAAATTTATCCAAAACTCAGTAAATGTTGGTACTTTAGCTCCATAAACCCAGAGTATACTGAGAACGTTGTGCTTCTCTTAAAGGCCTTGGAGCTCGCTGAGACATTTTCAGCTGAGGAGATTCGCAGAGTGTGCGTGTCTTTGGCAGCTCAGAGTCGCAGAAGTGTCCCACTGCTCAGGGCTCTGTCCTACCACCTCCTCCAGAAGCCCTCGTCAGAGTTCACCACTCCACTGATACTGGATATGGCCTTTGCTTACGGTAATAGCTCAACAACAGCGGCTGTTATTGCAAAACTGAATGCAGATTTCTGCCAAAGAAAGGAATTTAAAATATTGACACTTTTCTTTCTGCCCTTCTGTAGGGAAGCTGAATTTCAATCATTCTCAGGTTTTTCAGCGAATGGCCAGCGAGTTGTTGCCAAGAGTTCCTGAGCTCAGCTCTGCTGATGTCACACGCTGTGCTAAATCACTGGGCTTCCTTAAATGGCTTCATATCCCTCTCTTTGAGGCATTCGCAGAGGTCAGTATCCAACGAGACCGTCTCTGATTCAGTTACTTTCAAACAGCCCCAGCTGTATCCTTAAATTTAATTACCCCCCTCCCCTCTCTCTCTCTCTCTCTCTTTCTCTCTCTCTCTCTCTCTCTCTCTCTCTCTCTCTCTCTCTCTCTCTCTCTCTCTCTCTCTCTCTCTCATATGTCCTCATCAGCACTACACTGCAAACAATAACAGCTACAGGACGCTCCAGCTCTGCAATCTGCTCATGACTTTTGCCAGACTAGGCTTCCAGCCCAGCAAAGAAGAGGCATTTTTTAGCAAGGTACTTATGATGTTAAAGGCTCTTTGTGGAGGGAAGACAGTTAGTTCTAGTTCATACCACACATTTTCATACCATATTTTCTCTTACTCCTATTTTGCATGAAGGCTCACGCAGTGTTGGAGAAGTCTCTCACGGGCTTGGAGCCTTTTCTACAGACGGATGTGGTTTGGTCTCTGTGCGTGCTGCAGCAGGCCAAGCCTCACTACCTCATCCCACTTACTCAACAAAGTCATGTCAACAAACTGTCAGGTGAGAGGCGTGGCTGGATTTGCATATTCTCATTGTACCTTCCAAGTTTTTGATAAAATGATAAATGTACGCTGCTCCAAAAAAAAGGGGGAACACTTAAACAATACATCTTAGCACATGATGAATGAAATATTCATTACATGGGTGAAATGTGTTAAACAACAATATATAAAAATGATGACTGGAAAATCTAAATCATTAGGCCATGGAAATCTGGATTCAGGATTTGTAAAAAGGAAGGAGGGAGAAATCAGAATAAAAGGGGCAGAGAGGGGCCGGGAGGCGGGGGGGTGGGTCCGGGAAACGGGGGGGGGGGGGGGGAATATTGGAGGGGGGGAAAGGGGGGGATAGGCCGAATGGGGGGGGGGATCACAAAAGCCAGCGGACACCCAGCCCCCTCCCTTGATGTGGCTCGGGGGGACCTCTTCTGGCAAAATGCTAACATGACCAAAAATGAGCCAGAAAGGACGGATACAGGGAAATGGTCCATGGACACCACCTGCAGGACCATTCCTTTATGAGGGTTGTCCAGCTAGATGCATCATTTCCACCTGTTGTCTGTTCTATTTGTACAACAGCAGATGACACTGATTCACAGTCAGTGTTACTTCCTAACTGGACAGATTTCTATCCCAGAGATGGAACTGTGTTATGTGGAGTTGTGTGTTCCCTTTTATTTTTCTTCATTCTTGGCAGTGTGTTATGGCTGACAGCAGAATCAGCGATCAGAGCCACAGAGACCAGCAACAGACTGGAGCCCATTATGGTAGTAAAACCAAGAAAAGTAGAAGACATATGGCACTGAGGATTGATTCAGACATCAAGAAGAATTACCTGATACATTTCAGTTTTTCAGATTTTTCCTGATCATCAAAATCAGTTTAGTTACTCAAACATTAAGACAGCTGGGCTTTGTCTCCTGTCTTTCATTACTGGACAAACTGATTAAACCAGGTGTGTCTGGCCATTGTCCTCATGGTTACGGAGGTCAGGCACACCTGGATTAATCAAATGGACCAATAATGGAGCTGGCTTAAGTTAGGAAGTAGTGGAGTTGTGCATAAAGCCCAAACTAAAGAAAAATACACAATGTTTATTGTTTTACAGTATTTTAATTTTCACTGAGTCTAAAATCAACATGGACTTGATGGTTCATGAGACGGCAGAGGAACAGTTAAAGGTCACAATAAAGCTCAGAGGTGGGATGCAGAATGCCTCTAACCCATACACACCCTTCACATTATTGTAATGATTGTACAGGAAGATCAAAGGAAAATAACAATGTCACTGGAGGAAAATGAATTATTTGTAGTCATAAGGAATGCTGGTTCCATCAGCAGTCCAAGTCTCACTCTGGTCCAGTAGATGGCAGCACCGGACCAGTAGCTTTCCACTTCCATGCTCTTCACTGGCACCAAATATTTCTTTGATTTCTAAAATATCCTCTCTTCTCTTTCTGCAGAGGGCAGCCCGGCTCGAGTGGAGAACTATAAACTGAAGCTGTCGCATATCACTGCCACTCTCCACTTGGAGCATCCGAGTTCCTCAGGATACTGGGAGAGGACCCAGTGTCTGTCTGTCCCAGCCAGCAGCTCCCCCCTGTCTGTCCTGCAGAGCAGTCTAAGAGAAGCCTTACAGAGTCTGGTGGGTGGGAAGGCAGGAGCCCTTCGCACCGGTGTTGGCACTGTGTATGGTTGGACCATTGGTAAGGGGGGGGAATGTTGTCAAAACTTATACATTCTGCATTAATAGTTTTTCTTTTTTAACAAACAAACAACTAACATCCTTCTTAACCAGATGGGGAGATGGTTGTGGACTGTGACAACAAACCAGTTGACATATCGGTGCTAAAAGCCCCTCATTTATTAAGTGGAGGAGGCGATCAGGATTTACCTGCAGGGGCACGGCGGTGAGTCATAAGTTTGATTTGTTAAAGGTTTCTTTTTTTTTTTAATTTTTTTTGCAGATGTTCTTTTTGTTTTACGTATCAAAATATTTTGTTGTCTTTTCCTTATCTTATTTTCTTTAGGTTAGCTTTCTTGGTTTGGGAATTTCCAAACTTTGGCTCCAAGAGTAGAGACCTCCTGGGACGTTTTGTCATGATGAAGCGACATCTTCAGCTGGCTGGCTTCATCACAGTGGAGGTGATGCACGGAGATGGAATATGCACATGCACACTGAAGCCAGTTTAAGCCAGAATCAGCAAGGATGTTGTTTTATTGCGTTGGGGAGGAATGCAGAGGCAGAGAAGCACAACTGCGACTGCTGCATCTCAAAGCTTAAACATGCACACAATGGTGTTAATACTTTTGTAGAGCTGCGAGTCAGGTGGGCCCCGCTGCAGTCTGAGGTATAAATAGAGCTCCAGCCGCAGCTCTGCCTCATCTAGGCCAATCCAAGCTCTGTCTCTTTCTCATCTAGGACAATCTCCTTAGCCACTAGTAGCATCACTTTCATTTAAGGTTTGCAGTGTTTCAGGATGTATTAACTCAGGTCCACTTGAGACTGATCCTTGTACTTCGTTCAGTTACGTATTGCTGTGGTATTTCAATTTCAAGTAAGTGTTATTTGAAAATATGTGTATAAATATTTACAGTGCAGTCATGACCGTGAAAAATATATACAAATGCATTAAGAGAAAGAATCACATCCCTCCCCAAAGTTCAGTTCAGTTCAGTTCAGTTCAGTTCAGTTCAGTTCAGTTCAGTTCCCCCTTTTTCCAAGGAGGAATTACTTGTGTTTCCAGGTAGTGTTAGTTGTTCCAGAGTGTCCAAGTTATGATCGACTTGTTGTGTAATGACAGTGTCAATGGGGGTGGAAAGGGTTATGCGGCTCCTACCACATAACACTTGCCGCGGAACCATGGGGTTGAGTTCCCTGGACTGTAGCTCGCCATCAAAGGTTTCGGTGGTTGAAGGGTTGAAGGGATCAATAAAAAAACCCGGCCTGTGTGATACAGGACCAGTAATTTAGCAATCACTCAGTCAATTGTGTACACAAAACATCAAACAGGACCTTAATTCTATTAAACAATGCATCATAATCACTGTAATTGTTAAACATTCAGTAATACATACATCTTGTTATCAAACGGTATCAAAGAGAAGTAGCACCTTTGCTGCTTACAGGTTAAGCAGCTAGATAGCAGCTAACACTAGCCTGATGCTAGATAGCAGCTAACGCTAGCCTGAGCCAACAATGAATGAGCCGCAGTTAGCGGTTAGCATCTATGACTCACCAATTCAAGTGGCTCTACAACGCACATCCGCTCGCTGTGGACGGCGGATTTCGCTCAGGTACGTCTACAAACGATGTTAAACAACAATCAAGGTCATGTTTACACAGAGGATGGTCTTAAGATGAGTTTAGTTTAGTTACAGACCTGTAGCAGCCCTTTCATGCGCTTCCCCCACGCCAGACCGAGCGCGTGTACCGCCATGTTTAAAATACTGCGGTCACATGACTCACGTGCGTCACGTGACGCACGAGTTATCGCGAGACGGCGCGAAGTATCGCGAGAACTCGAAGAGATGCAGATAAAGGGACAGCGGACTGTGTGGGAGACAGTCACAGATCCAGCAG